>CAWUHX010000023.1:876917-985161 GCA_963922205.1 Romanomermis culicivorax
GTGACCTTTTTTTTGCTCCCAGTTTTTCTGCAGAGGGGGGTGTTGTAGTACTCTAACAACAAAGTAATTCTCAACTTACAAGAACGAATAATGCCCCTACTTCACGCTTTTTATCGTCAAACACCATTTACTATATCAACCCCCTTTTTCCAGCTCCCGATCATGCAACTTGAATGTACTAATTATACGCAGAGAATAGTAAGACTTTGAAGATTGTCATGTCAACTGATTCCTCCACATTTCAAGAATCGGGCACAACATACTTTTGGAAGCATCATTTGAACCAGCATCTTCAGGAGTATGAGCTTATACCATCACTGATAAGGGTTATAACAGTGCTTCCAATTGAAAGTGTTGCTGCCGAATGTGGATCCCATTAGATTATGAACCACGAGTTTGAAGCTAGGTACCACTCCTGATCCGAGTCAACGGACCTCGCATGTCTCAACTCATAGCAGGAAAGTATGCCACAGCTTGGGTAACCATATGCGCACAGAAGACCCAACCCAAAAGCGGGGAAAAGGAAAGGAGAGCATGAAGAGGAAGAATTTTAAGAACATAATGTTTTTCTTCCCAAGGGGTGATTTTTTGATGAATCACATATACATAAGTCATTATTTGATCTCCCAATTATATATATAATGATTTCCTACAAGTAGTATATATTAATGTGCTGATATCCTTTCCTGAAAATCGCTATATGGCGTAGAAGTTGCATACTTTCCCATTATCATTTGCTCAGTAAATGTGTCAAAAAGACCAGTGAGTAATTCCTCTCAAGCACACATTGTGAAATTTTCCTCGAATTACTATAACCTACTAAGGAGAAGATGAGGTCTACCAAAATTTTTTGCTATAGTGAGCTGTTTTTATGGGGGTAGTAAATGAATTTCCAAATCTAAGACCAGGGTAACACCTCCGATGCCCCCCATGGGGTGCTCTGAGCAGATGTGTAAAATGTAAATTTTTGTTAGTGCTAAATGACCATTTTTCTAAATGTGGTCATTTTTGAATAAAAAACGGTCAAAAGTGTAAATTTTTTAGTAGTAAATTTTCATTTTCAAAGAAAAGACGATTAAAAATACCTATCAGTTTGTCATTTTTTGGCAGCAAGTAGGGATTTTTGAATAAAAACGGTAATAAATGTCGAGTTGATGATAGAAAAAAATCGGTTTTTTATATCATTTTTGCGCTAAAATGTGATCATTTTTGGACAAAAACGGACATGAATGTCGATTTTATAGTAGAAAAATAAGATTTTTTAAATGTAAATTTTTTGTAGTAAATGGCTTTTGTTGGCATTTTTAGAACAATAAAAGGGCCAAAACGTTAATTTTTAGTAGAAAATTAATTAATTTTTCGACTGTTTGCTGTTGAGTAATAAAATTAACTCAACAGCAAACAGTCAAAAAAGGAGTTTTCTGAAAGAAAATTGTCAGTTATTGGTGAAAAAGTTCCAATAGAAAATAAACTCTAAATTTTTATCCGTTTTAAAATCATTCTTTTTTGAATATTTCAGATTCTATCCGAAGACGAAAAATTCTTGTTGACTAGCGATCGTGACGAAAAAATACGGGTCAGTCATTTTCCGAACGTTTATAATATCGAATCATTTTGTTTGGGTCATAAAAGGTATTATAGAAGTTGTAAATTCGAACTTGGGTTAATATTTTATTTCAGGTCATGTAAATTTTCTTCAAAAACTTATAAATGTTGTGTGTAAATCAGTGATAAAAGCTTACAAATTAAAAAAAAAATTCGTTCAACGATAGGCTTCACAATTTCACATAAACTGCGTAAAAATTTGCATAATTCTTGTGTAGACTAGTCGTAAAAGCTTAATTTTCGAATGCTGTTTTTTTCGTTAGGTACGTTTTTTCGCTAGCCTGGTTACAAACGACGACGGAGAAAAATCTTCTACTTTCCGGTAGCGGCGTAAGTTACATCGTTTTACAAAAAAATGTGGAATCGTGTATGTATTTAAATCATCATTTTTCAATCGAAAGAGCTTTTTTGGTTTAGAAGTCCGAATTATTGAGGAGTGTAAACTTTCAATTTTATAAAAAAAATGATAACCTTCCCAGTCATTTTCTTTTTTATTATAGTTTTTTCTGGCTCACCTAGTTTACACTCGTTTTTCGACTCTAACATTTACCCATTTAAGGACGGGACTATCATTTTATGGAATTTTTTAACCGGTGATTCTTTCTACACGTTCAATTGTCGCGATTATTTAATCGATTCAGAAAAAGATTGCGAAATAAGGAAAATTTTACCTTTAAAATTATCCGATTCGCGCCGGGCGTTGATTATTTTATTTCACAAGTAGAAACTTTTCTATAAATTGATAATCATGAATTGTTCTTTTACGAATTTTTTTCCTTTCAGGCATTCGTGTATTTTGAATTTAATATTCGAATTTGATACTTCGACGAATATTCATAATATTTCGCATACTTTACAAAATTTCCAAGATTTTCCTTTGGATATAACGTTAGACAATCGAAATGAAAAATCTTACGTTGCATTTTTCGCTGATAAACCTATGATTCGAAGATTTATTTTTAATGAAGGCCAAAAAGTCGATAGATTTTCGGTTAAAGAAGTTGCCGATTCAAGATTCAATGCTGTCAACGATAACGAAGAATTCATTCAAGGTAGGTATGCATCTAGCAAACATACATGCTCATAGTGGGTAAGGGAGTAGACCCCTCACCTGAGACCCTGGTCCACAAGAAATCGTCAAACGCCCTCCCTAAAATTTTTCAAGACTTTTTTGATGATTTTTGGCGAAATTTTGTATGAAAAATTAGCCTTCAGAACTGTTTTTTTTGTTCACCCCCCTACCCCTTGGATAAAAAGCCTAAGGACCCTCCCCACGGGGAAATTCTCGCCGTGCATGTCTGTTTGCGAAGTGTGAAATTTTCATTTTTTAAGAAAGATGAAACGGCTCTTTTAAATCCAAGTTTGAGATCTATTAATTCCAGAAAACGAATAAAATGTTGGAAAAATGACTAGAATTGTTGATGTCTAGAAAAACTAATTAAAATTCTAGAAAAAAATTTATTCAAGATCCTCATGAATTTTCTGATCCAATGGAATTTCTCGTATTCATGGAATCTAAAATTTCTTCTGTATCGATTTTTGTAATTTTACATTTCATTGCAAATATTTACTGTCATCTTTTCAGATATAGAAAAAGCGCGAAAATTGAAGTCCGCCTTATTTTTACACGATAGGATAGACAATTTGAGCGTTTACGATAATTATGATGATAAGAGGAAAAAAGTGGCCTGATATTGTTTATGTGAAATTCATTATTTGAATTGGCTACTGTATCCTAGTGATTTTCATGTGATCGATTTCAAAATTAAGACACGAGTTTTATATTACTTTCCTATAAAAACTCTGAGCCATATATTCAAACTTTGAAAAAAAGTTATTTGCCTCGCTGGAAAATACATATTTTTTATTTTGAATATATAAATATGCAAATGACCACATTGCAAAATTTCCGCTCAAAAAGCCGGCAATCCGAACCATTCTGGTCTAAAATCTTCCAACGAATTTAAACAAACCGTCGCTTGACGCCTAAATTTTTCATCTATTCGACGATCGGGCACCATGACGACTTGCATACCGGCGTTCAAAGCCGCTTGAACGCCGTTGAAAGCGTCTTCGAAAACTAGAACGTCGAGATTGTTGTCGTCGGCCATGATTTTAGCTCGACGTTCGAATCTCGAAACGCCGAGTAAAAAAACGTCCGGCTCCGGTTTGCCCCGTTTGACTAAAGGTTCGTCCGGCGAACAAACGACGTGTCGAAAAAGGGAAAATAAGTCTTTGTGCCTGAAAAAAGATTTTGTTTTTTTAAATATTACAGTAAACGCGTACTTTTTGATGTAGTAAAACGATCGTCAAGTCGTATGAGCGAAAAATTTTTCTTACGGCCATAACTCCGTTGAGAATGGTCTATTCTCAAGTGAGCGAATTCCCAATAGAGCGAGACAATGTAACAACACTGTCAACAGATTTTCCTTCTTTACCTTTTATTTTTTGTATATATTTCTTTTTTGTTCTGTTCTGTGTTGCTTATATTTTCTTTTATGTATGTTTTTGCATTTTTAGCTTTTGTCTTTGCTTTCTTTCATTTTCTTTTTTCTTGTCATCTACTTTTTTTACTGATGAAACCATACGTTACAAGTTGTCATTTTCAATAAGAAATTTACTTTTCATCTGTTTTTTTACTTTTACTTCTTTATCTTCCTATTTTCCTCACTCTTTTTTTATTTTCTCACATTATTTTTTCTCTTCCTTGCTGCTTCCTCTATCTTGCTTCTTCTTTCTTGTCACTTTTTCATGTTTTTTCTAATGCTTTCCCACTTATTCTTAATGTCTTCCTTTTTCTTGACGTTTCCTTTCTCTCGATGTTTTGTTTCTTCCAACATTATTTCATTTATCTTTCAATGAAGATTTTCACACTCACTACGATGAAAGACTTAGGCATGTCGAACTGTACAAGAATTATACAGTAGACTGCGGCATTTTAAAAATACATCTTGTAATGTGTTTATCATGAGCAAAATAAAAAATGGGTGACAAGAAGGGAGAAAATGAAAGAAAGCACAGACAAAAGATGAAAACGTAAAAACATGGATAAACGAAAACATAAACAAAAGACAGAAAACGAAAGAAAAGAAGGAAAATATGAAGAAAGTGTTATTGCATTCTCGATCGCTCGTTTGGAATTGCCTAATTGGGAATTCGCTCACGCGGAAATTCGTTCACTTTGAGATTCTCTCAATTGGGAATTCGCTCGCTTGAGAATCGCTCACTCGGGAATCGCCCACATGAAAATACCCCGTTGAGAACTAACACAGAAAAATTTAATCGACATTTTTGCAAAGATGTCGACGAGATCTGTCAATTGATACCTATTCCATGTTTTGAAAAAAAATTTTCCTGACACAGGGTTTCCCTATGACTTTAAAATTTATCGATTGATAATAATTTTGCCATGTTTCAAAACGAAAAATTCAAAATTCATTTCCCGAATCTGAAATCAGAAGAGACCTAAGCTACTGGAATTCCATTACTCCCTCAAAAATTGAGCTATACGGAAATTTGATTGATATTTTTAAGCAGATAACGATGAGACGTATCGACTATTAGCAATTTTAGAACATTTTCAAAGACCCCGATTGCCTCATAGCGGGTTTGTCAAACCTTTAACGAAAAGTCAAATTGAAGTTTGGATATCTTTAACGAGCTCAAAAATTGAACTACAGCATTTTGATTGATGTTTTTGTGTAGATTACCGATCGACTGATATCAATTCTAAGAGATTTACAGAAAGATCCGGTCGATTGACTTGAAAATTTTCAAAACTCAAATGAAAATCAATCCGAAGTTCGGAGTTCTATAACTGATTCAAAAATTTAGGTAAAAAAGTTTGATTGATGTTTTTTGGGTAGATCTCGACGAGGCTTTTTTTTGGTTTGAAAACCAGGAGCCAAATGGCTCCTAGGCCTAAATTTTTAGGGGCCAAATTAAACTTTTGGGAGCCAAAAATTTTTAATTGAAGATTATTGAAAAATATGCTTGTAGCACACTGTAGAACCTACTATATAATTAAATTATGTAGATATTCAATCAGTTGATACGAGTTTTAAAAAATCACTGTTCAAAATTTGATTTCCACCCAGCGTTTTCAGTTACAGGCATCTTTCTACACGTACAAACATCAACCGAGAAATCTTTGTGCAAAGAAAATTTTTTATGCAAAAAACGCGATATTTCGTTTAATGTTGCACAAATCTTCATCCAAGATTGCATTTGAGTTCATTTCAGAGCACCCCATGGGGGGGGGGGGGGTATTACCCCCCTCTTAGATTTGGAAATTCATTTACTACCCCCATAAAAACAGCTCACTATAGCAAAAAATTTTGGTAGACTCCATCCTCTCCCCAGTAGGTTATACTAATTCGAGAAAAATTGCAGAATGTGTGCTTCTGAGGAATTACTCACTGCTCTTTTTGACACATTTACTGAGCAAATGATAATGGAAAAGTAGGCAACTTCTGTGCCACATAGCGATTTATAGGGAAGGATATCAGCACATTAATATATACTACTTGTAGGAAATCATTATATATATAATTGGGAGATGAAATAATGACTTATGTATATGTGATTTATCAAAAAATCGCCCCTTGGGAAGAAAAACATTAAGTTCTTAAAATTCTTCCTCTTCATGCTCTCCTTTCCTTTTCCCCGCTTTTGGGTTGGGTCTTCTCTGCGCATATGGTTACCCAAGCTGTGGCATACTTTCCTGCTATGAGTTGAGACATGTGAGGTCTGTTGACGTGGATCAGGAGTGGTACTTGGTTTCAAACTCGTAGTTCATAGTCTAATGGGATTAATAATACTAAAGCCACATTCAGCATCAGGACTTTCAATTGGAAGCACTGTTCCAAGCCTAATCAGTAATGGGATAAGCCCATACTGCTGAAGATGCTGGTTGAAACAATGTTTCCAGACGTATGTTGTGCCCGATTCTTGAAATGTGCAGGAATAAGTTGGCATAGCAGTCTCCAAAGTGTGACTATTCTGTACATATAATTAGTGCATTAAAGTTGCATGTTTGGGAGCTGGAAAATGGAGTTGAAATAGTAAATGTTTTTTGACTGTAAAAAGCATGAAGTAGGGGCATTAATCAGTTTTGTAAGTTCGAGAAACTACAACTCCCCCCTCCTTAGCAAAAAGTTGAGAACAAAAAGAAAAAAAGGTCACGGCAAATTTCAAGTACTACCCTTAAAATTTAAGATTTTAATCCTACCTAAATTTTCGACCTTGGGGACCTCTGGTTCATTTCCTTCCGACTCAAAAGTATAGGGTTTTGAAATTGCAGCTTCTGTTCTCATTGTTCTGTTGCTTCCTATATCTTTCCGGCGCTATGCAACGATTTTTTTCAGATTTTGACACTCTAAATGCTGGAAAATCAATTTAAGGATAACTTATTCGATAAACATACAAGGTTCAAAAACATGTATAATATCATTTTACAAACTAAAAAATGTTCATACTTTCATAAGTTTGACAAGCTCAAATTAAACTTGAAATTTATGAAAATCACCTCCATTATAATCATGAATTCAAACTCGGCTCCATATTTAAAATAATAGTAACAAAAATGGAAAAAATTGAGATTTCGATCACCAGAATTTTTTCGCACCAAATGCACAAAAATTAATGTTTTCCATGTCGAACCCCCATGTTTTTTCGCTTCGTCGAGAATTTTTTTTCCAGAAAGTTTGATTTGTAGAGAAACAGTGAATAGACTAATTAAAACAATTATATAATAAGATCCGGAGCTAAGCGCCAGAAAATTTTCGATGTTTTATGATTCTAGAGCCTGTAAAACACTTACTTCAAATCTAAAATTGAATGAAAACAGCTACAATTCACTATAATATAAATAAATATGTCAAAATTTTAGGAGCCAAAATGGCTCCTAAACCTAAAATTTTAGGAGCCATTTCCAAACTTTTAGGGGCCCAGGCTCCTAAAATGACTAAAAAAAGCCTGATCTCGACTGATATCCGACGGGCCAAACTTTAGATCGCTCGAAACAGGGTTCCCCAGAACTCACTTTGACGTTTTGATCTCGAAATACGTTTTCGACGACCCCGTACAAATACACATAGGAATATTATGCTTATACAAATGTCGAACCAGCTTTTCCGCACCGGGCAACAATTCCGCGTCGGGAAATAACGCTTCTAAATATTTTTGACAAATTGAAGCGAATTGATCAACGCCAATCGGTAATTTGTAATGATTGATCAACAATTCTAAAGATTCTAACCATTTTCTACCCATCATTTGGTGTTTCATTTCCCAATTAAATTTACAATCGTAAGGATCGAGCGTTTTTTGTATGGCTACGGAATAAAATTCTTCCGTATTGAGCAAAAGTCCGTCCATGTCGAAAATGACGTGCGTAACCGGATGAAAGAGCGGCGGACGGATTTCGCCGTTTTGCGGCGCCATTTATTTGTTAAATTGTGTCGGAGACTCTGGAAAACGAGGAGCACTTGTTGTATGGCAACATACAACATTCCACCCGTAGGATTGATGTTGTAGCCAATCCACGGGTGCCGAACCCGGCCATTTTTGTTGAGCCCTGGTCGGGATGGTTACACCTACCCCGACATTGGCCAATGGTGGGACAGCTACGGCGCCACCCAGGAAGCCCTTCAACACTGGTGACCGTACCAGGGGCCCCCCTGTTGCTCCAAGGGGGGAGGGATGTTGTATGGCAACATACAACATTCCACCCGTAGGATTGATGTTGTAGCCAATCCACGGGTGCCGAACCCGGCCATTTTTGTTGAGCCCTGGTCGGGATGGTTACACCTACCCCGACATTGGCCAATGGTGGGACAGCTACGGCGCCACCCAGGAAGCCCTTCAACACACTTTCTTGAACTCTTCACCTAAATATTACATTCAAAATTCAACTAATTGTTTTTTCTTCGAAGATTCTTTTGTAAAAGGGGCCATAACTGTAAAACCCCAGCTCGGTTGAGCGTGGGAAACCCATAATTTTTTGGAGGGAGCAGGCGGTCAAAAAATACACAGGAAAAAAGCCATTTTTTAACAGTGAAGAAGTATAAGTTCACGACTCTGCACATGCCTTGCATACCTGCAACGTCTCTAGTCGGTTGAAGGGAGGGTAAACTTTGACTTAATGACTTGGTGGGTTGGACATACCTAATTTTCCCTAAAATCATAGGTGTCCCGAAAATAGTCAATAAATTGCTGAAATTTTGGAAAAATTCGGAAATATTTCCCCAACAACGACCAAAAATGTCTTTTTTAGCCCAATTTTTTTTTTTAATTAGAGGGAGGGTCCCAACATTTGGACAGAAGATGGTCCGAGTGAGCTGAGGAAACGGTCGCCCCCAACCACCACCCAATTATGCAACTAAAATTCAGAGATTAGACAAGCAACCAGAATTTGGATTCTTCGAAACCGGCGAAAAAATTCTGTCACTGTTTCTCGATAATGAATCAATTGTTTGCTAGATACAAAACTTATGTTCATGAAATTCAAAAATTTCTAAAGATCACAAAAACGTTATGAGGGAAAAATCGACAAAATCATGATTTTCGTCAGATACTTCGAAGCAGACTTTTTGCACACAACAACTAATTTTTTCAGGAAGTTGCACAGTACGACCTTGAACCACTGTTTTTTCCACATTTGCACTATAATGTGCAAAAAAATCTGGAATGTGAAAAAATTTTTTGAGGTCTTTCCACAAATGTGGAAGAAAAATTTAGGGTTTCCATATTGAAAAGATGCATTTTGGTGCATTTTAGGAGGTTCAAATCTCAAAATTTTCCGGCGCTTCGCGCTGGTAATAACTTTAATAATCATTATTATTTATTACCAAGCTCAGGCACGGCTTTTAGCATATCTACCTTCACTTACCATTTAATCCTCAATAGTTTTCATCATCTTAAACGTCTTATTTCATGTTTAATGAGCAATCTGGCATATTATATCTTTATATTTAATGAATATCCGCATTTTTTCCTTCATAGATTTTTTGAGGAAGATCAACAAGTCAACTTTCTCAACTTTTTGACGCGTTTGTTTTTTTCTTAACGTAAATTCATTTCAAAAGCTTCATGGAAGTATTTTTGGAAAATTTCTACGCTTCTGACTCATAGCTTTTCGGCCAATTTACGAAAGGTTACGAAGAAATTATTGGTTACTAAATTTTTCGGATAAGTTTTTAGAAATTACAATCTATGAACACAAAATTTAAATCTAGTTTTTGAGATATAATATGATCAGAATGATTATCAGAATGCTTTAAAAAGCTCAAAAACACTTGAATAAAGCGTTTATGAGCATTTTCAAGCGAAAAAACGAGGATTTTAAGACCAAAAAAAATCTTTTCCACATGAGGAAAAAAAATTTGACTCCTTTCCACCATACCTGTAAGAGGTCCGAACAGTTGGGGGGGGGGGGGTAAATCCGACATTTGGGGAGAGGGGGTCGAAAAAAGTCGAAATTTATCCCATAAAAGGCCAAAAAACACACTTTTTTACTATTTTTTTTAATTTTTTCCAAACTGGGGGGGGGGTTGGGTGATGTTGGGTATATGGTTAGCCAAGTTGGGGGGGGGGGGTCCCCCCCCACCCCCCAAAGTACAGGTATGCTTTCCACATTTGTGGAAAAAGTTCGTGGAAAAAAACAGTGCCTTGATTGAACCTTACGGCGTCTCTTTTGATGATAGGATTACAGGGTTTCCTTCCTGTCCGGTCCGCAGATGCATTTTTATGTGTTTTACAATACAAAATACCGAAAATTCTGCGGTTCTTCGCGCCAGATTTAAAATAATTCATGATTCCTGGTGTTGCGCGGTTCAAAATATGCTCTTTTTTGGCACAAAAAAATTTGGAATGGTATAAAAATTTTGAGCGTTTTTACCAATTGGCACAAATTTTTTTAACTGGTCTAAGACTAAATTTCCTTTATTTTTTCACTATTTCGAGAAAAAGCCCAACAAAATTTTCCGCATAAAGTTTTCTTCGCCAAAAAAACTGATTCGATGCGGCATACAGTAATAGCCACGTTTTCGTGAACAATACGACAAAAAAACTAACGTTTGTGTCAAGAAGCGGAATTAAACGATAACGACAAGTGCTTGTCCGTCCCGTCCTTGTTCACATTAAAGAAACGGTTCACTAGAGCGGACACACTATAATCTGTTTTTTATAAAATGCTTCCAAATAGAAAAGTGACACAAATCTGAACTGTCGTCAAAATCGTTTACATAAAGTTCTTACTGTAAAATTTTTCACTCGAAAAATTGGTAAAGGTTGGTTCAGTATGCTCGCAAATTTCCATTACTCTATTATATACTGTTTATCGGAAAATCGTAAAAATCTGAAATACTACTTGCTTTCTGCTTTCATTATTTGGAAGCATTTCAAGAAAAACAGACTATACTTATGCGATCATTCCAGTATATATTATCCCTCTTATGGCTCGCGTATACAGCGTCCACAATTTTTTTTGTCCATCAGATTTAGATGTCGAATTTTTATGATAGTAAATTTAAAAAGTTACTATTATTGGATAATATTATCATCAAAATCTTTTACACTGAGCTTTTCCTGTATGTAAAGATTTTCTACTGTCAAATTTGCAAAAGGTTTAGATGCTTAGAAATTCTTCGTAAAAATATATGAAATGATACTTGCTTTTCACTATCGAGAGGAGCTCCTTGCTCTTTTTTTAATTAATCATTTGCACGTACGAGTAATAAATGTACAACAAAAAAGCCAAAATTTCACAAGTCGAAAAAGTCTTAATCGCTGCCGACGCCTGCAGATCGAACAGAATCCGATCAGTTCTGTTGTTACATCGATCAAAATCGCAACAAAAAGTACAAGTTTTCATCGAAAGACCATATCCATCGGTGATACACCTCGGATGACACTTGTCTTCGCAATCCCTGCGAATTTCGTAGAACGCACCATTGTCGAATGTAACTGATATCTGCAGAAGGATGACTATAAAATCAACCATATGTCATGCATACTGTATGATTTTCGGAACTTCTGTCCCTAGATAATGCAAAGCGGTAAGATTAACCATCACCCGAAAAACAACTCGCCAAGATAATAAACAAAAATTTGTGCTAAAAATGTAGTGAAATTAATATCGATTTATATATTCTGTGATTTCAAATGCTATTTTCAACGATAGTTGAGTTCACAATTGCAACTCGTTGATGATTACTCTATCTACACTGAATTCTATTTCGAACTTCGACCCATAATAGAATGTTATTTGTTATTTTTTCATGTAAACACAGCTTTTTAATAAGCAAAGATTTAATAAAATGGCTGCTTTTGGACAATCTTTGTGTAGAAAAGCAGAAAAATCATTTTCTTGAGCAAAATTAGAAAATATGTTCAAGTTAGTAATTCATGTGGGGAAACATAGTGCAGTTGATGAACCACTTTTTTGTGAATATACAGTTTAACTTCCTTTCAGCCCCTGATGAATATCTTATTCTTCAAGACAATTATTGGTTCGTTGACAGTCGAATGTCTAGATTGAGACTTTACTAGCAAATTATTAAAACTAAATTGTTCAAGGAGCAACAGAAAATTTTTCAATCCAAGATAGATCAGCCGAAATTCAATTCGGGCACTTATTTACCCTCTAATCTAGTTAGTAACAGAACTGTTTCTGATTAATTTTATTGCAAAAATAAATTGAATAAATTAATTTGGAATTTATCATTCAAATTATGTTTAATTCCTTCAGTGCACAATAGTGACACAATCGACGATCACTTTCGAGGCAAGACTAGAGTAGAATCAACGGGCAGTAATGGGCTGGATGATCCTCGAGCAATGCATGACTATTAGTAGAATGAAAATCATTGTAATTTTGTTTTTCATTCGATTTTGTTAACTTTAGCAATAATCAGAGAACCTTATATACTGCAACTTCATGAATGAAAATTCTCCTTGAAAGTGAACAAATCATGAGCTGAAAATGCAGAAAAATACAAATTTCAGACATACAAGAGGTAAACCTCAAATTTCAGATTCGGAGGTACCAAGTTCCACAAAATTTTGAGGGTGAGTCCCGCCTAAAAATTCCAAAAAAGTCGGAAGAAGCCAAAAATTTCGAAAATTTTTCCAAAAAGGCCACTTTTTCCAAATTTTTTGAGGTCCGGACATAATTCGGACGAGTTGGGCGGTCTCCAATCACCACAATTACAGGCATGATTTCAGAATTTGAATGATCAAACATTTTGCCTTCCTGTTCCAACAAGAAAACCGAAGCTTTTCTCAAATGAATCTTGAGCATTTTCTCACTCATCAGCTATAAAGTGTCTAATCCATGTTATGTCTCTTCCAATTTGAATTCCAATGAAAATGGCTAAAATTTTTATCCAACTCGGCCATCTAAAGTATTTAAAATTCTTCAACTACAGTAATTGAAGAAATTGCATCGAACATGTGCAGTACATGTAGCACGTGCTGTCATATCTTTCCAGAAAAATAGAATTTGAGAAAAACAGTCTACACCTGGTTGAGATTTACTCCAGGATATTATTTTACAGGTTCTTTCTCTATAACTAAGTTGTGGATGCCTAATCCTCGGACGCATGATATTAGAATACGTGAGTTCCAAACTTTATAATTTTTGGGAGAAATTTTCAAGGCAAATGCAACAATTTTTACGAAAAATTTTCTCAGCCGGATTTAATCAATTAGGAGGAGAATTTTAGTGCATATTGTAGCTATTTTAAAGTGCTATTTGGCGCGAATCACGGCAAAATTTTCTGAATTTTGGTGTGTAGCCCTCCCACTATGCAAGACGTGTAAATTGTTTTCTCAGATAATCAAGTTATTCGTACCATTTTGTGGATTTCAAGATGGCGATTTCAGTGCAAAAATTCGCCTTTCATAATCTTAAGAATCCATTCAATGGTGGGTGAATTAGGGCCGACGTCATGACGTCGTGCATCCAAAGCTTGTAATAAGAAAATATTATTGCTGCCGATGCATGAAAAACTATATGCTTTTGCAAACAGGTTGTAAAGACTCTGATAATTAAGTAACTAAGTTCAATACACAATCATTCCATGTTGGATTTTCACAGTACTTACTTTGCATACATCCCCTGAAGCACACAATCTGATGTTTGTTTCGTAACTGAAGTTCAAAAAACAACTGCGATCTCGTTGCTCTGGTAAAGCAACTCGCGATTCTGTATGTTCACAAAAGTAGCATTCGAGTCGTTGTTCATCTACAAGGAAAAAAGAATCGAAGAAACAGTTTTTATTAATCAAGATCAGGAATGCACATTGATCAAGATTTCAATACAAAACTCTGAATAATCGACTTTTTAGTTATCATACAACAATAAACAATATCTGGGTGTTAAGGATGTACTTACTATAGCAGTCATCTAACATCTATGCAAAATTGGTGAATTTGACTCTTCGGTCGGAAAAAGAATGATCTATTATTCGTTATACATCTCTATAGCCTGTTTTTCTTGAAATGCTTCTAAATAATGAAAGCGGAAAGCAAGTAGTGCTTCAGATTTTCACGATTTGCTGATAAACAACATATCATACAAGACTGTAAATTTATGACCATACTGACCTAACGTTTAACAATTTTCCTAGTAAAATTTCTACAGTAAGAGCTCCATGTAAACGATTTTGACGATGATACTGATTTGTGCCACTTTTCTATTTGGAAGCATTTTATGAAAAACAGACTATAGGTGGTGTGCACTGTGGACAAACATTGTTTTGTTGCTTAGTAAACGGAAAGCCAACAGCCACTTAGCGGAGGAGGGGACTGAATACCAAGGTAGGACCCAGCCTTTCTTGGATCTTATTGTAGTGAGTTCTTTGTCTTTTGTATTAGCCTTGAGGAAGCATCTGGGACAACCCTGATTGCTTTTCGATTGCAAGGGTTAATTATTCCACTTACTGATTAGTGACTGAAGGTTGTGTATAGTTCTGATAGAGAAATGTTGCACTGTATTTAGCTGATTACTTATAGGAAGCTCTTTTGAGTGACCTACGGTAGTTCGTTGAATACAAGCCATTAGACCTTTCTAGTTGTATTGCTGACGTCTTCGGACCTAAGCAGAGTTCTAAACATAACATGGGCTAAAACTTTGGGTTATTGTAACTATGTTTAAAATAGAGCTAATTAAAATGATGTTTTAGAATGGATCACGATGAGATCAGAAATTCGCAAAATTTTTCGCTTTTCAGTTTAGCTAGAATGAGTGCTATTGAAACTACAAAAACATTTTAAAGTTTGAGAAAATTTGATCTATGAATACTGTCGCATCAAAAAATGGCTTCTGATTTTTAAACATCAAAAAAGAAATCTCTTCTAACAATTACCTGATAATGAGATATACAAAAGAAAGACTAGAAAACGGTTCATAACTGGTGTAGTATGGTATATTTCGTCGTCGAACTGAACATGGTTTATTTCATGATCAATAAATAATGTCATCTTCCGGCCGGATATGTGCATTATTTGGCAAAACCATCAAGCCGTAATAAGCAGCTTAGAAGCCTATTCGTCACATGTTGATGGAATAGAGTTTTTTACATTGTGCAAGTTTAAGAAAATACTCTGCTATCAGATATCGGACCGTGCATGTGACATTTTACAAACTGAAAATTGTTTGTTTAATTGGCTATTTAGTACTATTTCGATTTAAAGGTTACATGTTCTAAATAACCCTGATGTGGGTAAAAATTCACAGATAATTTTGGAATCAACTCAAAAATCGAGTATAGTGGCAAATTTTGTTCAAAATATCCGTTGCTTACGAAATACGAGAAGAGACACGTGAAAAAAATCGTTACCACTTGAAAAAATAAGGATGTTAAATGAAAAGATATGTAATCACTAAAAATCGTCATCTTCGAACATGATGAATGTGATTTTTCGGATACGTCAAAAATGCTTCTTTTTCACCGAAAATGCAGTGATTCTGGAAAATAATCAAAATTTTGGACTTCTTTGGCTGTTCTAAGACCATTTATTACCTGCTCAGAACCCGACAAAGAAACAAAAATTTGGATTCTTTTCCTAAGTTGCTGAATTTTGGGTGGAAAAGAAGCATTTTTGACTTTTTTTTTTAAATTCTCGTAAAATAAATTTTTTTTATGAAAAACCAATATTTCTATTGGATTCCCCGAGCAAAATTACCCCCTCCCCCTGACACCCCGCAGGGCAAAAACCAAGAGCACCTCCTCTACCAGCAAACCGTGAACTCAGAAATCCATTTTGAAGGGATGCCGTACATAAAAACGTAGGAGGGGGTGCAAAGCCTCTGATTGGCCAGTTTCATAAATTTTCATCCTTTGATGTGCCGCCCTTCTTGATTTTTTTCAAAATGGGATCTTGACTTTTTTCAAGATTATCTTGAAAAAATGCGATGCACCTTGAAAAGAGAGTCGAACATTGAAAAACTCTTACGTCTTGATTTTTCGAGGTGTATCTTGAAATTTTCGCGATGCATCTTGAAAAAATTTTGTGCATCGTGTTCGAAGGTGACGATTTTTTTCAAATGGCAACAAATTTTTTCAAGTGGTAGTTATTTTTTTCAAGTGGCCTTTCTTGCTACTAAACACACAAACTTCTTTACCTTTTCAACAATTTTTCCTCTACGATCCATAGCTTGCGTGAGTTACTGTAAATTCACATTGAGCCTAAAATGTTGTGTCCAGCAAGGAGAGTGAGGGCGTCCATATAAAAATGCAGCTTTTTGATGATCAAATGTTGAATGAATTCACTGTTTTTGGCAAATTTATTGTGGAAAAAGGAAGAATTCGTTCCTCAAGTAACAACAGAAAAAGTGAAGAAAAATTGTCAGTAATTTATCTAAAGTAGCATGCAGCTATTGATGATCTCTTATTTTTTATGAATGAACATCAAGTGTTCATTTTAGTTGCTGATTAATGTGTTAGTTTCAATTAAAATCGTTGGTTCATTGTCAATGATGAATACAGGCTGAGCCAAAAAAGTGAACAATGCTGACTTCCATAACTTTCGAACCAACGAAGCTTTTGTAATGCGGATTGCTGCATTAGAATCCTTGTTTGTCTTTGTTATGAGGGCCAAATTTAGTGCTCCTAGTATTTATGGTTATACTGTGAAAACATAAATTTGGTAAAAGGGGTCATTTTTCAAAAAGTCAAAGTTGTCCTATTGTGAAAAAAAGTTTTGTAAAACTGTTTACACACAATAATACTACAAAAATCACCCAGATTTGTAAGTTACACGTAATTTAAAGTCAGCAACTTCTCGTTTCAATATTAGCAAAATTTCGCCAAAATCAAGAGCTTTTGTTTTGGAATTGAAAAAAAGTAAAATTAAAGCAAAATCAATTCTATCATTGATTAGATCGAAAGAAACGATTTAAATTATTGGTGAAACAGAAGGCAGGACACACTAAAATGACTGTCTTGTAGTTTCTAGCTGTTATATGGTACTTATGATTGGATCTATTGTAGTTTCCTGCAGTAAAGCATGTTGATTTTGTCAATTTTTGTCCTTTTTTAAAATATTTATTTGCAAAAAAATCGACGTTTAGTATTTTTGATTTTACTCAGTCAATGTTCGAGAAATCTGGCTGAAACTTTGCAGTCATTGTGTCAGACGTTTACCTATCGACGGCAGCAACTCGCGTTAAAAAAGCTTTACCCGTTTGGAAGCTATAAGTCAGTGTTGTGCAGGTCTTTCCTTAAGAGGCGTAAGAAAAGATTGGGTCTGAACTGACCTGTTAGAACTGATACCTTGGCTAAGCCTCGGTGATCTGTGCAACAGTCCGTTTATCCCCAGACCTACAACAACAAAGATAAACTTTGTTCTAAATACGGGGGCCTTACCAAAGACCTCCGCAGTCTCCTAGATGAGACAAGGAATCCCCTCAGGGATAAACTTACTTGGGTATAACCCGAAAGGGGTTTCCCAAAACATACTTGATGTAAGCCGGCGCCTGGGCCTTCGGCCCTCCGCCTCCGTCGATCGCTAATAATATCTAAACAAATAAACGAATATATTAAGCAATAAGTCCGACGAAATATGTAAAACGAATGTGGGTACACCACAGTGAAATACTCATAAACAAAACGAGTTGCTGGGAAAGTTATATTTGGGGACGCCAGCAAAAATACCAAAAATATAATAAAAACGATATTAAGTGAAGAATGGTTTCACTTTCATTTTTCGTCTTTCTTTGGCGCTCCATTCTATGCAAATGTCTGCGCCGCTGGTCGTCCCTTTCGTCGATTTGCATGTCGATTTCCCCACACGAAATTGGCATCAACAGGGTGCCCAACATCCCTCGCGCGTCGAAACTGACCTACGGGAGGTAGAAAAAAAAAAAAAAAACTTTTGGCCGGGTTACCCCGGCATTAAAAGAATTAATCAAAAAGAAAAAATCTACAACTCCGGCTGACTCCTGATAAACAGTTTGTCTCACCGGACTCCCGTTTCACAGTCTGTCCTAATAGAACTCCTGTGCTGGTCGTTGGACACAACGAATACCAAGGGCTTCGCCGCAATGGCTGGCAAGTGACGTCCATTTTGACCTCGGCATTGATGGAATAACCTCCTGCCCTAAGGAGTATGACGTAAACGTCGGTGCCGGATGTGTGGTCGGCTTCGGGCTCGGCCGCTCGGTCTGCATGCTGTGTCAATTCGTTGGCCGTGGGTCTAACCGCATGCAAATCGACTTCCCGCGTCTCTATTTTTTCTAAATTAAACTAAAATACGAGATTATATGGCGATACAAAAAGACGACGCGGGAATGTACGGATATCACAAAATTTTAAAATGCGCTAAAAAATTTGAGCAAAAATGTGGCCAAAAGTTAAAATATTTTTTACGGTTGCGTTTTTGCACCGGTTTTGTCAAAAAAAAAGAGATTTTTGATGGCCAGCAGCACCGAAAAGAAATGTTTTTGGATTTTTTGTTTTTTGATTTTTTTTGGATTTTTTGTGATTTTATTAGTGTTTTTGGGTTTTATGTTTTATGAAATAAGTAGAAAATATATGTATACGAAAAAGAAATTTTTGGGCCAAAATTTTGCGGCTATTTACTGCTGCTGCCCGCCGCCTCAGTAGCCTCCTCGAGGTCTACCTCGATAGTACCCCCTCTGACCTGGTTGGCCTCGGGTCTGACCTCCATCTTGGCCTCTATTTTGGCCTTGTTGGCTTCCGCCGCATCTACCTAGCGGCATAAAATTCGGATTATGGAATTGAGCATCCGGGTCTTGACCTTGGTGTTGCCAGGTTCCTCAGCCTCTGTAAGGTCGCTGAGGACGCCCTCTGAAGCCTCCCCTGGGTTGACCTTGGTCATACCCCGGTCTAGCCCTGTACGGGGCCGGGTTTGAGAACATATCGTCTCTCCCCTGCTGCCTTTGACCACTGCTAGTGGAGCTGCTGCATTGTGGTTTTTGTGTCCGGTAAGTTGAATTAAGAGATTTAGATGAAATTGATTTTGACCGAGAAAGCGGACTTTTGTAAGAAGTGCTAGCAGCTTCACTATATGACCTCTGGCTGGTCGTAGCCGATGATTGTTGTATCATCGGTGGTTGTTTCTTAGCCGGAGGGAGTCTAGGCACTTTGAACTTACTTGGGCTCTTGGCAGCCATTCGCTGAAATTTATCAGCTTGCGACCTGTCATCGCCTGGTGCCTTCCTCTTAACACCCATCTGGTTTAACCTTTGCGAGCCCATAAAAATATACTGATTAAAGGCTGCAATGTAGACATCGTCTACGCGGTTTCCCTGGGCCTCAACGACTAGTTGTCTGTTCGCAAACGAACACGCCTGGGCATACCACCTACCAATTGCCGTTGGCGTGATCGGAGCGAAGTCCAACTGAAGAAAAATCATTAGGGTCACGTACCTAATGGCCGTAAAGACGTCTGAGGCATCGTAGTCCTGAAGCCATCTGGGGATGAGAATTAAAATTATCCATTCCCAGATCTCCTCAGGGATGCGCTCTCCGTCAAACATAAATCCGCCCTGCATTTCGAATTGCTGGCGGTAATTTTCGTGAATCTCGGCCATAGCGTCATTGACCATTCTGTAAATTATCGGCCGTTCTTGCCGATCAAAGGCGAAATAATTGGCGACCTCTGGATTTTCAAATGAGATCGGCCCAATTAGGCGCCTTTGTTCCCGTTGCCACTCCCAATAATCAATCAGAGTTTCGGCTAATTGACCAGGAGTGACAAACTGCTGTGGTTCCCTTTCGGGTCTAGTAGCTACCACATTCAGTTTGACCTTCTTGATCAATTTCTCCTCCGATTCAAGATCGGGCTTCACCAATACGCTTCCCGCAGGTTTGCTACTTCTTGCGGTATAGCTGGAGGGCACGGATTTACTTTTGCCAGAAGTAGTACTAACCTCTCCGCCGGTTTTCGATACCGTTCGCGTCTGAGTGTACGAAGTTGTCGCAGTGGACCCTGTTGTCCTATCCAATTTCGTCTGGCCTATGGAGGTCTCCGTTCGCGTCTGACTTTTTGAAGTCTCCGTTCTCGTCTGACTCTTTGAAGTCTCCGATCTCGACTTTTGGCTCGTCGAGTATTGCAGTGTCGTCGTTTCTTCGGCCGTATCGTAGGCGTCGTTTTCGGATCCGGTGGCGGCCGCTCCTTGTTGCTGCTGTCCCTGAGCTGCAAGTCTGCGTCGCTTGGCCTTACCTATCCTCTTTCTACGCCTTACCTTTTCCTTGGCTAGGTGTCGGATAAATTTTTCCGACATACCTTCAGCTAACATCTGCTGAACTTTGTCTGGGGAATAAATTCCAGGAATACCTTCCTCGGCAATTCTTCCCCTCTGCATCAGCTCTGTCGCTGCAATGGCTGAATCTGAGCTATCGTCGGCTAGTGCCTGCTCCTTCAGTTTTCTTTGGATTGCCCTCTGACGCAGGAATTCCTGCTGCGTCAGCCTTCTCTGTTCTTGAATTTTGGCCTGTAGGGCCTCTTGCTTCGCTTGACGGTCATGATCCTTAGGATCTTTGGCCTTCACAGGTATCTCCTAGGATGCTTCCTGCATCTTCTCCAGTCTGACATCGATCCCTGACATTTTGGCGACTGCTTCGTCAATTTGAGTCTGGATTTTTTCCTCCTCAAGAGCCTGTTTCTGAGTTTTGGCCTCCATCGCATCCTTATTCTCTGATGTCTGGCCCTCAGATTCGAGGATTTCACCCTCTTCTTCTTCTTCTACATCCTCCTCTGAACTGGACTCAGAGTCTGAATTTCGTATCTTCGGCAAGAGCTGTTTTACTTTAGCTGGCAAAACAGCTGGTGCCGGAGGTACAGATTGCATGATGGTGACAACCTCTGGCTCAGGCTCGGCCGGTTGCTGTACTTGAGGTACTTGAGTCGGCTGTGCCACCGCTGGTTGGATTGGCGGCGGCACCACGACAACTACTGCAGCTGCCTGCGTAGCAGCAGTGTCCAAAGCTGGTGTAGCTTTGGCCACTGGCGCTAGCGCCTGCGGCTGCGCTTTGACCTGTCCCGTCCCTCCGGCTTGCGCCGTTTGGGAAGTTGAGGGACGATTTACCGGTACCTTAGAAATTAACTCACCGGCTGGGGTATATGTTAATGTATACCCGGGCATTTCCGAAGCGATTGTTCTCTCCCGGAAGCTTTTACTGACGAACTCCGGTCTGAGCTCGAGCGGATTCCTTGGTGCGTAGGTAATCGGGTAGTCGGTTGGCGATGCGTCTTCCATCATCGGATACCGCAGTCCCGGCGTTAAAGTCTCGAAGCCTTCGTAGTAAAAAGTTACATAGAAATAAGGATTTACCTTGTAGGCTCCGTCCTTCAATAACGATTTGTCGTCGCCAATTTGTAGGATCTCCTCGGCTTCTCGAAATCGTAGCGGGACAAAGCCGAACCGATTCTGCCATGCGTATACCCCTTTTTTAGATGGAAAGCGGGGTTCCGACGGCGGTAGCGTCGCTGCTAATTCTAAATAGTAAGCCAGGCGGTCGCCTGACTTCCAGGACATTTTCTTTATCATTTCCTGGCCCTCTTTAGTATAACTATTTAGAAAGTTATAGTTTAGCAGAGCGCTAGTTTCATAGTCGCACTCCGCTCTAGAATGAGGCCATGCCAAATGATAAGCCAATGGCATAAATTTGCAGATGACCTCTAACTCTGGGAAGTTTCGCTCATCCAGCATACCTGAAATCTTTGCCAAGTTTGGCGTGTAAAAATTGGTCTTATAGGCCTGTCTATGGCCCTCGATACCCACTGGGTAGTTGTTATTAGAGGAAAACACCTCTTGTGGAATGGTATCGGGCTTCCCGGCTTGTTGCCAGTATAGCTTGGCGTTTTCGTACAACATTAAAGAAATTTTCCCGTCTAAATCCCAGTAGGCTCCACCTGACTTGAGATTTTCCAGGATATCTTTTGAAATATTAACCCAGTCTGGTATCTGGACGTCCTGGATTTCGTCAGGATCGCTATCTGTGGTGTATCCGTCGTCCTTCATTGGTTTGTTATCTCTTGGAAGTAGTGGGTAGAAACCACTTGGCAGCTGAACTCCCTGCGGACGGACTGGATTACACTCCGTGGGCGCGGTATAATAACCTGTGTTATTTCCCTGCATCTGTACCGCCCAACGGTTATACATCTCACACTTCATCATGTGATAGACCATGTTTGGTTGAACCTGATCGGTTTCCATAACTGGGGTACCTAGCCCCATTTCTCGATTCACATTGCCCGGAATCATTAGATATTGTTGATAAAAATGCAGGGCAATGGTGTTGATCTGTTTGGGATCCACCTTGTCATGGTCGAAAATCTGCATTTGCATAAGCAGTTGATCGGCCATGCCATAGTGAATGGCGGCAAACATGACCAATAAGGAGTAGTATGCGTCTAGAGCTGCGTATCTGAGCTCTTCCGGCAATATACCCCTTTTGGCAAACCGATCACGGTTCGCCTTTAACGAAAAGTCATATTGGTAGGGGCCCACGTCTATCAAATAAAATTCCGTGAACAGTCCCTTTAACCGATAAGTTTCGGGACATATACCTGTCTGAAAGCATTTTTTCTCCAGGTTTACTCCTACCATGGTGAGGGCGAAACGGTCTAAGTCAAAGTATCGACCTTTGGTCTTTCTTAGAAATTCCCGTAAGGGGACAGTTTTGTCCCTGTCCTTATTATCTCGCCCTGCGCCACAAACGTTATAGATACTCACCAGATCCTCCAGTACGGCATATCCGGCGAAGAGCATGTCGGAGTTCAAGAAATCGTGGAGGCTGGTCCACTCTTTGATCATCATCGACGTTGTATCAATAACGTAAGTTTGACCATTCGTTAGCGCGAAGCTGATATATCGGGCAAACTGCTTTCCCATTGGATTGTCGACCTCCCTTGTTTTGAACAAGGCGGCGACCTTATCCTGGTTGACTTTTTCAACGTCGAAACCACAAACTGGTTGTCCTCTGAAGATTGACACTTCTCGGATAAAATGGAGTACCTGGCTGACCTTCCCGATGTCTACCATTCGAGGTTCCTTGGGATTGGCCGGCCAGTACCCCAATGTGGCTTTAAACCACTGATCCAGTTCGTGGATTCGTACGGCCCGTTTGACGTTATAATCTAAACACAAAGTACTATTAATTTTAGTGTTTTATTCCCCTTTTTTCAGCGCATTTTCGGGTCTATACTACACCAGCACCACAACACCAAGCGGGTTAAGTTTCGCAGAAAATTAAATTTAGTGCAGGTTGTTAGGTGAGCCACTGATATACAAACATTGAGCTGGTAGGCAACTAACACCTTACCAAATCTTACCCTTGCTACCTCTATATGTTGGGGAGGGTAGACCTGATCCGACTGTCCACCACTTGATCGGACACCAATCTCTGACCAGCTGCTTGAGCGACCAACTACGCTCCATTTATGGCGCTGTATTTACAATTTTTATAGCGCTCGAAATTGATAATTTTTAATGAATTTTATATCGAAAAAGTGATATGATTTGATTTGATTTGAAAATAAATAATTTTTGATAAATTTTTGAATGATAAAACTTTAAAACGGGCTGAACCCAAGGTTCTAGGTTTCCCTTGAATCGTATAGCTCTCGGTGGTATCAGGTATATTTCCAAGTTGGAAATTCCCTGCTTGGCTTCGAGCTTCCGCTTCTCAGTACTCCCATTTTTCGTTCCCTCTAAGTTCTAACCTCGTCTGCCCTTTGGGGCGCCGAGCTGGTCTTCCAGTGACTTCTGGGCATTACCTGCGATTTCCAAGAATATTTGACAAAAATAAGTTCGAAACTTACCGTCGATGAAGAAAAAACGGTTGTCTTGGCGGTGCTGGGCCCTGCCATATTCAACGTGGCGCTCTGTGTGCGACCACTCGCGCGTCGGAGCTTGTTGGCGGTTCCGCGCGCCCTTTCCCATTTCTTTACGCTTCGAAATTTTTCTTTTTCGAATAATAAATTTATAAAATTTAAAATTTTATTGAACGCTGAAAAAAGTTTAATCTAGCAATTTTGCTAATTTCCTTTTTATCGCGGTTCGGGGAATATTTTACTTCTTCCTTCCGATGGAAGTTTAGAATTCAGATAAGCGGGGCAGCTATAGTTTGATTTTGAAAAAATGAAAAATTTGAAAATTAATTTTTTAGAAAAATGTCGGAAATTTTTTGGGTTGTCACTTTGGTCTAAAATTCCGAAGAATTTTTCCCAAAGTCTGAAATAAATATGAAAAATTTACAAAATTATTACGAATACTACATAAACGCGATAAATATTACAATTTAATACAATTTTAATTAAAATTAGTACTTACACGCGCGAGATATGTACACAAAATAAAAAAAAAATCAGCGCGAGATCGCGCATAGATTCGCCTTGAGCGAATTTTCAAATGATTTCATTTGAATCGGCGCTCCAGTTGTAACTGTTTGTGCCATATTGGAAAGTGACGTATTTTCGTCACGTGGCGCGTCCTGATTGGCTCGCGCTATTCGCGGCAAGACCCTAGTGGTCTCGTAACGAAAATGTTTCAACCTGCTGATTGAAACTGTTTGGCGATTTAGCGGGTTGTCCCAATGTACAATTGTGACAACGTTTTCTGCTTCTCGCGAAATGTCCGTAACTATGAACGGACCGGACCATGGTAGTCCTAGTTTTTTCTGCTTATCTACTTTGAGCAGAACCCAATCCTTTTCTTTAAATCCATTTTGCTTGGATTTTTTATCGAAGTATTTCTTCGATTTTTCGGCAGCACTCTGGATATTTTTGGCAATATCCTCGTAAAGGTTGACTAAATGATTGGTCAACACAAATTTGTATGCCTCAGCATTGCTGTCCGGCATTACAATATCGTATGCTTTCGATAAGTTTAACCCGAAGGTTGCCTCATGACCTCTAAGCAACGAAAATGGGGATTGCCCCGTGGCTGCATGTGGTGTGGCATTATATGCAAACACCACGGCTCTCAAGTATCTTGGCCAGTTATCTTTTTCCTCTATGGCCACCTTTCTGAGCTGTTTGATGAGTGTCTGGTTAAACCTTTCTACCATACCATTTCCTTGTGGATGGTAGGCTGTTGTAAAAATTTTTTGACACTCCAATAACTTGCAGATCTCTTTCATTAGATCTGAGGTAAAACAACCTCCTCTATCGCTGAGTAGTCTCCGTGGAGTCCCGTGCCTGAATACAATAGCTTGTAGAAAAGTATCTACAACGGTGCTAGCTGACTGATCCGGGATCAGTTCAGCTTCAACCCACTTTGTAAAATAGTCTTGAAAGACTATGACATACGGTCTCTTCTCACTAAGTGGAGAAATACCCACGATATCCACTGATACTATGTCAAAAGGACCTTGTGGAATTATTGGTATCAGTGGCGGAATTTCTGTGTTTCCCTGATTAGCCATTTGACAAACTGGACAAAATTTGATCCAGTGCCTGACATCCTTTTCAATTCCAGGCCACCAGAACCGTTTTTTAATCATAGCAAGGGTCCTTTTGAACCCCTGATGAGTCATCATCACGGCACCGTGGTACTGGTGCAAAGTATTGTCCCTAAGGCAGGATGGGACGACCACCTGATCATCCGATCCCTGTCCGGCTTCGTGGTATAACACTTCATTTTGGATATAAAATCCACTATGATACTTGGTTGTCCCATTTGGACCCAATCTATCAAAATATGGTCGTAGTACCTCATCTTTTCTCTGCAAGAGGGCCATGAGATCATCTCTAATTAGCCCTTTTGGTAATTCATTCTCCTTTGGGTCTGCCAAAGTAAACTCTTGTTCCTTTTCTGGGTATAACCAGGTTACTCTTTTTTCCTTACCTTTGTCCTGGTTTCCCCTACTTACCTTATCTTTGACCTGATTGCCATCAGGCTGGATCTGAGCCTGATTACTCTTCTCCGCTTCCTTCGCCATGCTCCTTGTAGTTACGGCATTTATCAAGTCTGCAGGCGAGTTTGATTCTGGATCACCCTCAGAATCTTCTGGATAAACCTGGGTGAATCTCGGACTCATATCAGTCCTCTGATTCTTCTTACCTTTTGGCTCCGGATGTAACGGAGTACCGTCTTCAGGATTCCGATCTGTCAGAATTCTGAATCTCTTCACCAAATTGAGATGTTTTTTCTCAATAAGCTGTGCCTCAAGATCTTTCAGATTTTCGGACTCTCGTTTATCCTCTGAGAACATGTGTTCCCATTTTGGCGGTATCTTTTCCGCTTGATCGTCTGGTTCATCCATCCTGGACAAAAAGTCTGCCATGGCATTTTGTTTTCCAGGCACATACTCTAGCTTATGGTTGAACTGAGAGATGAATGAGTACCATCTCTTCAATTTACCATTGGTCATGGCATTGACCTTCATTGACAACAAAGGCTTGTGATCAGTTCTTATGATCACTTTATGACCTACTAAGTAGTGCTTGTACAACTTCAAGCCATACACAATTGCCAAGCACTCCCTTTCCGTGGCTGACCACTTTTTCTCATCCGCTTTTAAAATTCTGCTATTGTAAGCAATTACCCAGCGGTCTGACTTGGTCTCCTGGTAAAGGACTGCTCCTAGTGCCGTTCGGCTGGCATCTGTCTGAAGGACAAAGTCCGCAGACCCGTCCAAAACCGGATACCTAAGGAATGGCACAGACAATAGTGCTTCTTTCAGGCTCCTAAAAGCCTGATGGTGAACCTCGGTGACTTCCCAAACACAGTTCTTCCCAGTTAGTTTGTACAACGGTTCAGCGTGTTTAGCCAAACCCGGTATGAACTTTTTACACCACTGCAACATACCTAGAAACCTTTGCAGTTTACGTTTAGACTCTGGGAATGGGAAATCATTTATAGCTTTGACCTTTTTCGGATCTGGGGAAACTCCATCCGAATTTAAGATATGTCCTAAAAAATGAACTCTCTCAGGCAGGAATTCACACTTCTCCGGCTTCAAGGTCAAATGAGCCTTTCTTAGAGCTTGCAGGACTAGCTCTAGATTAACTATGTGTTCTTCAAATGTATTTGAGAACACAATAATGTCGTCTATATAGACTAGACAGATTTTCCAAACATATGGATGCAAAACTCTTTCCATCATACGCTGGAATTTGGCTGGCGCATTTTTTAGGCCAAAGGGCATGACTTTAAATTGATAAAGCCCTTCTTGGCATATGAAAGCAGTTTTCTCCTTGCTTTCTTCATCCATTGGCACTTGCCAATATCCTGATTTGAGATCTAAGGTTGTATAAAATTTGGCTTCACTTAAACAGTCTAGATAGTCATCCATTCTAGGAATGGGATACTTATCATCCTTGGTAACGTCATTTATACCCCTAAAGTCCACTACTGGTCGCTTGGTACCATCCTTTTTACCTACCAGGAATAACGGAGCTGCCCAAGGCGACTTTGATGGCTCAATTACACCCTTTTTGAGCATATCTTGCACATGCTCACGAACATGTGGCCGTAAATTAATAGCAGTCCTGTGGTACCTTTTTGCCACAGGCGCTGCGTCCCCTGTATTTATTTTACAGGTCAAATAGGGTGTAGTAGTTGGAGGATCACTGGGCAAGCTGAACACGTCTCTATATTTTGCGAGACACCGTAAAGCTTGTTCCAATTGTTCAGATGGTATATTGGATTTAGCTAGCATATTGTACAAGGCTTCCTTGAACTCTTTCTCATCCACTTGAGTCGAATCAGGTCTAGCCTGGACTGCACAAGTTTGCAGCTTCTCCAAATCCTCAACTATCTTCCCCTTAAGTTGATCTTGGTTATCAGTATCACACAACACTGAATTAGTATGGCCAATTATTTGATTTCTTTTCAAATGGCATCCTGATCCTGTGTTGTTGGATACCATAACAACAAAATCATCCTTTGTACCATCTACTATGGTACTATCAATGTGGAACCTTTCTTCATTGTCTTCAGACTCTATTATGATTCCATTGAGGCGACTTTCGCCTACCTTATCCCAAAGCTTTGCTCTCAGAAGTATATCAGTACCACTAGGTAAGTAGATGGGATTCACACTCACCACTGGCACCGAAACCTTTAGCAGACAAATCTTTGGCTGATACTGGTCGGCGGCGCTCGCTGTGGATTCCGTGGCACTCGTGGTCATGACCTCTCCGCAATTCGATTGGGGCTGGTCCGGCGTCACGTATATCCGTTGTTGACGGTTGTTGAGCGTCATCGTCCTGTTCCTGAAATCTATTATGGCTCCTACCTGAGGATGAGCCAAAAAGTCTGTTCCTACTATAACATTTTCACCTGCTTCAGGAATTACAATTGCTTTAACGGGGAACTGTCCACACAATGTATCCATCCTAAATTGGATATACCCATGGGCTTGGACTGTCTTACCGTTGGCTACAGTAACATTTAATATCCTGGGATATTCAGTGTAATCTGGGCCCAAAGTTTCTTTCAGAAACTTAGCCGACATGACAGTGCACTGAGCTCCTGTGTCAATTAAAGCCATTGTCTTACGACCTCCTATAACAACCTCAATGTGGAATGGGGCTGTTCTGGGGTACGTATCCAGCAAATGTTGTTCCTGAGGACTAGCTGGTGTGCCTCTCCTTATTACTTGTACTGATGGTACTACAGGTTGTGGTGCAATTGCATTCATTTGCACAATACTACCTAATACAACATTTGGGCAACTCACTCTCTTTTTTACTTCACCTAAAGGACTCATTTGAGATTGCCTTGCAACCATAACACTCGAATAATCCTTCTGAGGTGGCTGATTTGTGAATTGACCTTGTTGAAGAGTCTGAGTCGGTCCCATAATAGCCTGAGGAGGCTGAGGGTGCTGTAATGCAGCTTGCTGTTGGTATTGCTGCATCTGTTGGAACTGCTTCTGCAGCTCCTTCTGCTTTTTAAACTCCAGAAATTCATTATAATCTGAATTCTGTTGATAACTCTCGTGGCTATCCTGATAACCTGAATAGCCTACATTATAAGCACCTCTGCCTCTGCTATTAAAGTTGGCATTTGGGTAACCTCCTCTACCTCTATAGTTACCTCGAGCAAAAGTGTTGAAGCCTCCCCTGTTGTAGGTAGGGAAGCTGGCTCTACCTCTGCTCCTGCGCTCGGACAATACTCTCAATGTCCTGCAGTCTGCAGTATTATGTGTTATGTTCTTGTGGAACTCACACCATGGCTTAGTCGGATCTCGGGAAACTTGACCTCCCTGACTTGTACTAGGTATGGCCACATCAGACCGATTTTCCGTTTGCCTGTTATCAACCTTTTGCTGGAGCTGGTCGAACCTTTCGACCAGTTGTACCATCTCTTTTGAGATTTTCAATAGAAGAGATTCTTTCTTACCTTTTTCGGTCTGAGCCCTAGGGGCTTCCCGAACTGGAATCTCCTCTATCTCAGGAGAATCACTCCTTGACCTTTGGGTTTGGGCCTGTACCTGATTACCTATAGTTTGATATGGTTGCTGAAACCTTTGCCTCTGGCCTTGTTGATATCCTTCTGACTGGTTCCTAGCAACTACGGCAATTTCAGGATCATGCCCACTAGGCATACCTACTTCATTAATTACTATAGGATCCTGTTGTGTACCCTTGGGTCCATATCTCTGAAAGGCATTTTTGTACCTACGTTCAATATCATGAACCTCTACTGCAAGATCATACCAGGTTCTAAAGGTATGCTTTGAATTTTTCAGTTCAGACTGAAATGTAGGATCACTCTTGTAAATAAAGGTATCAATAATCAGTCTCTGTTTAGACTGATAGTCTAAATCACCTATAACTAGTTCCACTAATATACTGACCCTTTTTAAAAACTCTACGGCCTGTTCATTGGGTCTTTGTTGGATCTCAAACAACTCCCTGGTTAACATTTCCAGGTTGCACTCAGGTGCAAAGACATTAATAATGGCTCTCCTGGCCTCCCTATAGGTCATGTTGTCTCCTGCAACAGCCTTCGGTCTACCTTTAGAAAGCCTCAGCAGTGCTTCATACTTAGCTGATTCGGGTGTATCCCTACGGAATTCCCCTTCAAGTGCTGTAAAAAGCTACGCACCTGCTGATTTACCATACCCTCATCTAAAAGTTTGGGTAACACACCTTTAACGATATTCCTGACTACAATCTCTTGTGCCAAATTATTTGATGGCACTTCCCTCTGATCATAAGCTGCTGTTAATACTGGATCAAGATCAGAGTTCAGGGATTGCAGCATAACCCTATTTGGATCTCGTTGAGGTGGTACACCTCCTTGATATGATGGCATATTGTCTTTGCCAAACCTGTAATCCCTATATGGGAAAGATGCCAATTGATCTGGTCTAAGGGTATTTGGATCAACTATACTTCCTCTACCATCATAGACCACTCTAGTTAAAGTTGGATGCTGCGGAGCTATCTGACTTTGATTTCTGAAGTCTGCCGATTGCTCAGCTCCTTCGAATCGAAGATCTCTAGCTGGACCTCTCCAACTTTTGGGCTCAAAGTTAAGCCTTTGCCCTTCATCAACATCAGGCCTATTACTAGGCCCTGCGCCTGCACTTATTTCAGCAGCGAGACGGTTGTCTCTTTCTGCACCCCTATTACATGGTCTAACCTGTCTATCCGGCTCCTGTCGGTGCCTGTCGGCTTCCCTTTTGTTGTCCTCTGTGGCGGCATTTGCGATTATGTCGAACAAGGCCTCGACGGTCCCTTTCAACTCGCGTAGCTGCGTCGCCAACTCCTAATTGGACATCTCGGGAGCTCTTTCTTGCGGTTGGAATCGCTCTTGTTCCTGGGGAATCCTCTCTAATCTTTGATCGATTTCGGGGTCCCTTTCTTCGAAATTTGGTCGAATTTCGGGCGTAACGACGTCCCTTTTTGGTCCTGCTAATTCGACCTTTGGCGGCGGTGACCTTTTGAAATTTTGCTGCGGCGGTCCATCGGCGTCTGGGTTCGGATTCGCCGGGCCTGCCTCCTGCGGATCGATGGCAATCGCTGGTGGTCGGTCAATTGGTACGCCTGCATCTTGAGGCGTAAAATGCATTGCATTTTGTTGCAATGGTTGAACCCTCGCGGGAGTTTGATCTGGGATCACTGGGTCCGGAGCAGCCTGCCGTTGCTGCTCTCCGTCTCCCAAATTGACTAGATTCCCAGCACTCGCCACTCTGGGTGGTGATCTACGTAAAGTATTACCTCTCGGTATCCTTTCGTTAGGCATTTTAAATCCTGCTAACTTTCTGTAGAAACCTGGAGGATTTTCTTTTCTCCTAGTCTGACTACGAAGTTCCGTGGTAAGGAGTTAAAAGCCACCACTTGTTGTGCAGGTCTTTCCTTAAGAGGCGTAAGAAAAGATTGGGTCTGAACTGACCTGTTAGAACTGATACCTTGGCTAAGCCTCGGTGATCTGTGCAACAGTCCGTTTATCCCCAGGCCTACAACAACAAAGATAAACTTTGTTCTAAATACGGGGGCCTTACCAAAGACCTCCGCAGTCTCCTAGATGAGACAAGGAATCCCCTCAGGGATAAACTTACTTGGGTATAACCCGAAAGGGGTTTCCCAAAACTTACTTGATGTAAGCCGGCGCCTGGGCCTTCGGCCCTCCGCCTCCGTCGATCGCTAATAATATCTAAACAAATAAACGAATATATTAAGCAATAAGTCCGACGAAATATGTAAAACGAATGTGGGTACACCACAGTGAAATACTCATAAACAAAACGAGTTGCTGGGAAAGTTATATTTGGGGACGCCAGCAAAAATACCAAAAATATAATAAAAACGATATTAAGTGAAGAATGGTTTCACTTTCATTTTTCGTCTTTCTTTGGCGCTCCATTCTATGCAAATGTCTGCGCCGCTGGTCGTCCCTTTCGTCGATTTGCATGTCGATTTCCCCACACGAAATTGGCATCAACAGGGTGCCCAACATCAGTACCGGTCGCCTATTTTTGGCTCACCCAGTTTTTTGGCTCACCATTTAAGTACTATGTCATTGAGAATTAGGTGCACAAGAGTGGAAAAAAGATGTTTTTTCAACGATTTCGGGCTATCCCAATTTTATCACGAAATTTAGCATCCTTCGACGGTGACGAGTTTTCCATTGAGTGAAAATTAACTATCAAATTGAATCTACCTTTTTAGCTTTTGCTGAGTCCAATATTTTAAATCAAATGGGCTATAGTCCTGAGACCACTCTGAAACTTATTTCATAAATCATTTAGACACATAAATATAACTTTGAAGAACGCCATTTTAATCTGCCTCATTTCATACATGCACAAAGGAGCTGTAGGGGGTAAACCCTCTTACCAGAAACCCTGGACACCCCTGCCCAAAAAGAAAATCGTCAGACACCATCCGGAACTTGTTTGGAGACAGTTTTTTTGATGATTTTGATGCATATTTTCTATGAAAAGCATGCTTGCAGAGGCTCGATTTCTTGAATTACATGAAGACAGAAAGTTTTTTGAGAATGTGAGAACATGACGAAGGCACACACTTCTGACCAACAAATTAGCGGCCGCGATCTTTCGAGTTCAAACGGGAGGTGACAGAGAACAAGATAGCTGATAATTAAAAAAATAATCAAGATTTATCGGACGAAAACATTGTTTTTCTTGTTCGAAGGGTGTAACAAAAGACCTGATCGTTCAAATTTTGAAATTTCAAGTCATGATTTATTTAATTTCAAGAAGAACTTAAATTCATGAGACTTATTTCATAAATTTATTCTGTTCGTTGTTATAGTGAGCAAAATTATATGAAAAAACAGAATTACAATGATTCTCATTCTTCTATTTATAGCAATATTGTCCAGCCACCAGTGCCTTTGATGTTGCTCAATGCCTCAAAAGCTGCCCCTATTGTACACTGAAAAGAATGGAAAGAAGTTTAAATTTATACTTATATCTTCTAATTTTGCAATAAAATTATTCAGAAAATTTCTCAGATAAGAGAATGAATAAGCCTTCGCCAAAGAATTTTGACTGACCATCTACTAATCCACTAATAAAATCTCGATTCGATCGTCAATGATCCAATATTTTTTTGTTGTTGAAAATGGCACATTCATCAGGAGCTAAAATGAAATCATACTTTTTATTTACAAAAAAATAGTTCATAAAGTACTCCACGTGAATAAATGACATTAACATTCTTTTTCAGGGTTTATTTTCTCATTTTGTGCAATGAAAGAATTTTTTTCTTTCCTTCAGCAAAGTTGCAAAAAAGCAGCCGTTTTCTTTAACCGTTGATGATCAACAAGCTCTCTTAACATGAGCACCAAATTAAATCACCTAATATTTTAATAAGTGTTGCACCACTCGAAATTGAATTGTGGGTTTACTGTTATTGCAGTAATTATTAGTGAGTTGATTAGCAGAAAGTACGTACTTGATTTCAACTTTTATCCGAAGGATATCATTTGAAAAAACAGACTCTTAGTCAAAACTGGAGTATTTTTGTTAAAAATTACATCATTGAACCAGTTAATTCCCAACTGAGCAATTTCCATGTGAGGGATTCCCAATTAAGCGAATGGTCAGGTGACACAGAAACTCAAGAGAATATGCAAGCAGTATAAAATCAGATTAGTTGCAACATCTAGGGATACCATGAAAAAACATCTGAACAAGGTAGTCCCAACAAGAGACAAGCAGGAAAGTCAAGGAGTAGTGTATTCCACTCCCATGGAACATTGATGGAAAAGTTTACATAGGAGAAATAGGTAGAACACTCAAGACTATAATCTCAGAACATAGAAATGCATTGAACAACCTGAATGAAGAAAGAAGTGCAACGGCAGAACATTGTCTAAAGCATGGGTGTAGGCCAAGCTTTGATAACACCAGTATACTGGCCCATGAAAGCAACGCCTTCAAGAGAAAAATTAGGGAGACAATGGAAATGGAAGCAGCAGCTTCCATCAATGTAGGAACAAAAAGCGTTGAAATAGGCCACGCATGGAATAGAACCTTCTTGAGGAAGTTCCTTATAGGATGCAATAGTCCACCAGCTTAAATAAAAGATCTAAATAAGTGAATATTGGTCCCGATGGCCCAGTGATTACAGCTGTCGACTCACAATCTCTTAGTTTAGGATCAACCAGTGCAAGAAAGAATTCAATTAAAATTATTCTAATTGTCATAGCCTGAAGAAGGTAGTAAGGACATTTTAAGGCCAATAATAGCAGATAATGAATTCTTATTATAACCAATCGCAAACAATTTATTTCGAAAATTGCCCGAATCGGGCGACTCCAAACGAGCGATAGAGAATGTTACAACACTTTCTACAGATTTTCCTTCTTTACCTTTTATTTTTTTTGTATATATTTCTTTTTTGTTTTGTTCTGTGTGTTGCTTATATTTTCTTTTATGTATGTTTTTGCATTTTTATCTTTTGTCTCTGCGTTCCTTCATTTTCTTTTTCCTTGTCATCTACTTTTTCCTTTTTTGCTCATGAAGCAATACATTACAAGTTGTCATTTTTAATAAGCATTGCCTCCCATATAATTATTACACGATTCGGCACGCACTATTTCCTATATAATTTTATCTTTTTTGATTTTGTCTTCATTACTTTTCATGTTAGTTTTTTGCTTTTAATCTCTCCTGATTGTTTCTGTTTTTGTTTTTTTCTTTCTTTCTTGCTGCATTTTCTATCTTGCTTCTTCTTTCTTCTCACTTTTTTCGTGTTTTTTCTTTTTTAATGCTTTGCCACCTATTTTCACTTATTCTTAATGTGTTTATTTTTGTTGACGTTTCCTTTCTCTTGATGTTTTGTTTCCTTCAGCATTCATTTCTTAATGCTTTTTATGAAGATTTTCACGCATACAAAAAAAATGAAAGACTCAAGCATGCCGGACTGTACAAGAATTATACGGGAGACTACGGTTATTTAAAATGACAACTTGTAATTGTATCATGAGCAAAAAAGGAAAGATTAGATGACAAGAAGGAAGAAAATGAAAGAAAGCTCGGACAAAAGATGAAAACGTAAAGAAGTACATAAACTAAAACATAAGCAATACACACAGAAAACGAAGAAAAAAAGGAATACATACATATAAATAAAAATATGAGGTAAAGAAGGAAATAACGAAGAAAGTGTTGTTACATTTTCGGCCGCTCGTTTGGAATCGCCCAAATGAGAATTCGCTCATTTGAGAATTCGCTCAATTGAGAATCTCTCACATGAGAATACCCATTGGAGGTAGTAGGACGGATCCGAAAGTTCCCTAGTTAAACTCTCTGCAAGGAAAGTTACATTTGGGAAAAACAGAATATAGGCGAAGGGTGATTACGGAATCAAAATGAATCTTCTTCGTTTCAAAACTTCAACCATCCTGAAGTTTTTCGATTCCAAAAATTTTTTTTGTTGATCTTATTTAACGTGATCCAGTTTTTCTAATACACATATCAATTTTTGACATGTTGTTAACGACAGACATTCTGGTTTTTTTCTTGAACAACACCAATTCTACGTCAGAGACGCCTAATTAAAACGTGCAAAAAGTGGCGAAAACAATCTTGCACCTGGTACGGGATGATAATTTTGTGCCTTGTCCGGGCAGTGTGTTGGGTGTTGTTCATTCATGTTCACTATTCACATCATGCACTGTTCAACTACAATATGATCGTCTTTTCATACAAAAAAGAGCGAGAGAGAAGTCTTTTCAGAGCAGATGCTTGTTTAGCGAAATACCAGCCCGTTCCATTCACGGAAAAATCTCCAAACGTCTCCTGTCCTTCGCGTACAAAAAAGTTTTTTTGCCCATTTTTGATGTGTTACAGTATCATCGGGTCTGTATTTTTCGACCTGATTCTCAAAAACAGTATTGTTGGGACTACATAATCACAAACCCAGTGCCAGGCACGCCACATATATTTTGGAAAACCGGGTGTGCCAAAATTTGTAACAGTCGGCGGCGTACTGTAGCCTCCTTACAGTAAATTTGCGAATTTAGGTTACCAACGACACGTGATTTTCAAGGTTAAAAATTGACACGTTTTTCGGACTCTGCGACCTTGCGTTCACAATGACCACATTTTCGTGGGTGTCAGTCCAGACATATGATTCACATACGTACATTATATATATATATGTATATATTGAGGCATCATTAATACCATTTTTCATCATTATTCAGAAAATATGTCTCGTCAAATTTGTTTATTTTTTATGCAAATTTTGATCGCAGTCGTCGTTTCCGCCGATCAACAAATGGGCGTTTGTTCATTTTTCGACCACGATTTAGTGTGTACAGGATCGAAAATGCCGAATATTACGCGATTTTTAAATAATAATCTACCAAAAATGGGTCTTAAAATACGAAAGTTGATCATTCGAGATAATTTGATCGTCAAATTGATCGATAGATTTTTCGGCCCTAGATTATCAAGTATAGAAACGTTGATTTTAGACGAAAATCGTATGTACGAAATTTTACCATTGGCATTCCGATCGACCAATTTTAAAACCAATTTAAAACATTTGTCTATCAAGTATAATAGATTGAAATTTTTAGAATGGAAAAGTTTAGAATCGTTGATCGAATTGGAAAGTTTAGATTTGAGTTGGAACCGTTTTAAAAATATAGATCGAAAAACTTTGGGCCATATGCCCAAATTGATCCGATTATCGATGCGAAATAATTTTCTCATCAATATTGATCAAAATTCCTTTTCCGGACTGCCAAATTTGAAATATTTGGATTTGAGTGGAAATAGGATCGAAAATTTGGATCGAGGGATCTTTGATCCATTGCCAAAATTGGAATTGTTAAATTTGAGCCACAACGTTATATCTATAATTTTTCGACCTTCACATTCCATCAAACTTTGTTTTTTATGTCATTTAAAACATTTAGATCTTAGTTTCAATAATTTAGAATTTTTAGACTCCGCTTTACCCCGAAATTTGCAAAGTTTATTTTTGGGGAAAAATTTGTTGACCAACGTGCCTAAATCTATCCGGCAATTGGGTTCATTAAAAATTTTTAATTTTTCGTCGAATTTTTTATCCGAAATTAATAATCGAGATTTTATAAATTTGATCGATTTACAAAAATTAGATTTATCGAAAAATCGTCTATCGTCGATGGACCTAGATTGTTTTAAAGAAAACCCTCTACAAGAATTGTATTTGAACGAAAATCGATTAATCGATTTGACGCCGTTACGATTTATCGATCAAAGTTTGATACGAAAAATCGATATATCAAGTAAGAACGAGATCAATTAAGTGTCAATTTCGTGAATCGGTAAAAGAAGTACTGTTTCCCTACTGTATTTTGGCAACATAGTTTTAACTGAATGTCAGGAATACTGAATTCTTTCTCATTTCTTCATCTTTTTCGCTTTATTTTCCTTTTCTTTCTTTATTTTTGATTTACTCTCGTTTTTTAGTTTTCTTCTGTTCTATGTTTTTCATTTTTTCTCTTTTCTATTTCCAGTTTTGTGTGTCACGCATTTCATTTTTTTGTTTCTTTTTTCTTTCTCTTCCCTTCTTTGTCTTGTTTCCTTTTTCTTGTTTTATTTTTCTTGTTTTCTTTTTCTTGTTTTCTTTTTCTTGTTTTCTTTTTCTTGATTTTTTTTTCTTGTTTTCTTTTTCTCTTTTCGTGTCTTGTCTAATCTGTTTCTTGTTTCTTTGTTTTTTCTTCTTTCTATTTTCTTCTTTCTAGTTTCTTCTTTGTATTTCTTTCTTTCTATTTTCTTCTTTCTATTTTCTTCTTTTCATTCTCTTGTTTTCAATTTATTTTTTCGGTATCGTGTTTTCTTTTTCTTGTTCTATTTTTCTCGTTTTTTGCTCTTGTTTTCTTTTCCTTCTTCTCTCCTTTTTCTTGCTATTTTCTTGTTTTCTTTCTGCCATTTTGTTCTGTGTCCTGTGTTTATCGCGTTTTGTAATCTGTTTCCTGTTTTGTTTTCTGTAAACTGTTTCCCTTTTTCTGTGTTTGAAGGCTTTTTTAAAATGTTTTCTTATTTTTTTCTTCGTGTTTGTTTCTTTCTGTTTTCTGTGTCCTGCTTTCAGTTTTTTGTGTTATGTTTTCCGTGTTCTGTGTTTTTGTTTACCATTTACTGGTTTAGTGTTTTTTGTATTCCGTTTTCCTGTTTTCTGTGTTCAATTCTAACGTTTACAGTTTCTTGCAATCTGTTTCTTATTTTTTGTTTTCTTTTCTCAGTGTTCTGTAATCTGTTTTCTGTGTTTAGAACTTTTTTTGTAATATTTTTTGTTTTGTCTTTTCTTTTTCTCTTTTTTTCCTGTTTTCTGCGATTTGTCTTTTGTTTCCATGATGTTTCCTGCTCTCCGCCATTTTGAACCTGTTTCTTGTTTTCGGTTTATTTTTTGTGTTTTCCGGTTTTCTTTAACTTGTTTTATGTTTACCAGTTCCGGTGTTTACAGTTTTTGTAGTTTGTTTCCTATTTTTCATATTTTCTGTTTTCTGTTTCTGATGTAATTTGCTTTTTAGTTAGTTTTCTTTCGTATTTTCGGTTTTGTTTTTTGTGTTTTCCCCAGCTTTTTAACTTGTTTTATATTTTCTAGTCTCTGTGTTTACAGTTTTTGTAACATATTTCCTATTTCTCCTGTTTTGTGTATTCTGTTTTCTATTTCTTATCTAATCTGTTTTTTAGTTTCTGTTCTTTCGTGTTTTCAATTATTTTTCCTCTCTTGTGTTTTCGGTTTTGTTTTCTTTTTTAATTCACAGTAGCATTTTATACATCTACCTGAGTATTAAAATTTACAATTTTGTTTCCAAATGATATGGGTTAAGCGACTGAGGTCTTTTTGGATAGAGAATTTTTATGAACTAGAGAACAAAAATCGAAAATTCAAGCAAGAAAAAAGTTCTTTTTTTACACATAAAGGACAGTGCGTCAAAAAAAATTTTTCGGAAACATGTGGATTGGCGAATACAAATTTTTGTTAGTTTACTGTAGTTTATAACTATTCAAAAATTAGTTCCTTAATTAACGCGAATCTTGTGATATTCATACGATCCGGCAGACATAGACAGACATTTTTCATGTTCTTTCGTTCCTTGATCCATTTTTTTCTTTTTTCATCATTCTAGACAATTTGTGGTCATGCACCTGTTCGTGGGCTCATCTATCGACGTCATTAAAAAACGCCGGCGTCACGTTTAAAAACGAAAATTCCACTTTTTGTCAAAGTAGCCGTCAAATCGAATCATTATCATCATCAAAAAACGTTACAAATCATCATAAATTAAGCGTACCGATGATCGAAATCGATCAAAATTTTTTCGATTGTAAAGAAAAAGTGGCCGAAAATGTGGACTTGAAATGGTCTTTCGTCGTACAAGAAAAAAAAGATGATTTTTCCATGAACAATATTTCCCGTTTAATCCACAATTATAAATGGACGTCGATTATTTTGATCCTAATTTGCGTAATTATTATTCCCTCATGCTTGATTTGCATAATGTGCGAAAAGGGGCGGTTTTTGGGCCATGATGAAAAATGTGGCCACAAATTTGCTAAAATTGGAGGTGGTCGCTTGATGATCCTGAAAATGCATGATAATGCAGCACAAACATTGCTCATGCACAAAAATGGAACTTTAGTATAAAATTCGCATGGATGCGATAGACAATTTTCCACACAATATCGAGCTTTCATAATGAAAATTGTTGTTTTTTTTGTATCTCATTTCATTTTTTGTTTGTATATATATTATTATGGTAAAAATAAGAATCGATAAAATCAGAATAACTCACGCATCAATGGAGCAGAAATTTAATCTAGAAAACATGGAGGGATCACGAGTTGAAAAAAAGAGAAGCAAAAAGAAAGTGATTTACTAAAAATTAGTATTGCTCGTGGTATACCGTAGTAATATGAGAAAAATTTTCTGTTGAGAAACTGCAGTAAATGAGCTATCTGACGATCAAAATCCGAATATTCTTGCTTTATAGGCAGAGATACTACATGTATTTCAAGTGTACAGTTCTTTACATCAAAGTGTAACTTTGTAAACCTGCTGTAAATCGTGTCCACGGTGACTTGTGTAAAATGCTTGTAAACAATGTCAAAAAAGTAGGTACTTATTTATACAAATTTATTTATACAAAGCTTGTACTGTAGAATTTTTATGCATGTTTGTTGATTGGGTACACATATTTTCCATTGCAAATAATGTGCGGTGTGGCGTAAAATGACAAAAATGTAAAATTGTACAGAATGAGGCAAGAAAATGGTACCTGGAATTTTTCGGAATTTTTGAGCTTTTAATCAAAACTAAGAAACCAAAATACAGTGATAAGATTCATCATTCAATTCTGAACAAAGTACCATTAAAATAAATGAAAAAAGAGCAGGATTAAATTTACGAGAAGAAATTTTTACAGTGCTTTCCTTTCATGGCAACAAAGCGCATTGTGATGCAAAATTGATCAAAAGCCGAATTAATACTTTCTCAAGACAACTTCTTCCAACAAGATTGGATTCAATTTGTTTAAATGAGCCGAATTTTTAATCAGCGTATTATAAACCATTAACTGCAAGGTTCCCAAAGCGAAATAACGTTGGTCGAGGGAACAGGGTGGCCAATTCATAGGTTTCAAATTTTTGTTTTAAATTTCCATTCAAATCTTTAAATTGCTTTTTTGGGCGTAAACATCACTTTTCACTTTCGATTTATTGTCAATAAAGTAAATTCTCATCTTTCCACATCAGGCTTTTTTTTAGTCATTTTAGGGGCCTGGGCCCCTAAAAGTTTGGAAATGGCTCCTAAAATTTTAGGTTTAGGAGCCATTTTGGCTCCTAAAATTTTGACATATTTATTTATATTATAGTGAATTGTAGCTGTTTTCATTCAATTTTAGATTTGAAGTAAGTGTTTTACAGGCTCTAAAATCATAAAACATCGAAAATTTTCCGGCGCTTCGCGCCGGATCTTATTATATAATTTTTAAAAAGTCTATTCACTGTTTCTCTACAAATCAAACTTTCTGGAAAAAAAATTCTCGACGAAGGGAAAAAACATGGGGGTTCGACATGGAAAAGATGAATTTTGGTGCAAAAGAATTCTGGTGATCAAAATATCAATTTTTCCATTTTTGTTACTATTATTTTAAATATGGAGCCGAGTTTGAATTCATGATTATAATGGAGGTGATTTTCATAAATTTCAAATTTAATTTGAGCTTGTCAAACTTATGAAAGTATGAACATATTTTTTAGTTTGTAAAATGATATAATACATGTTTTCGAACTTTGTATGTTTATCGAATAAGTTATCCTTAAATTGATTTTCCAGCATTTAGAGTGTCAAAATCTGAAAAAATCGTTGCATGCCGGAAAGATATAGGAAACAACAGAACAATGAGAACAGAAGCTGCAATTTCAAAACCCTATACTTTTGAGTCGGAAGGAAATGAACTCAAGTGCAATCTTGGATGAAGATTTGTGCAAAATTAAACGAAATATCGCGTTTTTTGCATAAAAAATTTTCTTTGCACAAAGATTTCTCGGCCGATGCTTGTACGTGTGGAAATATGCCTGTAACTGAAAATGCTGGTTGAAATCAAATTTTGAACAGTGATTCTTTGAAACTCGTATCAACTGATTGAATATCTACATAATTTAATTATATAGTACGTTCTACAGTGTGCTACAAGCACGTTTTTCAATATTCTTCAATTAAAAATTTTTGGCTCCCAGAATTTCAATTTTGCCCCTAAAAATTTAGACCTAGGAGCCATTTGGCTCTTGGTTTTCAAACCAAAAAAAAAGCCTGTTCCACATTTTGAAACATCAGCCCAAACCATAATTTTTTTCGGAAAATCCTTCCTTTCAATTATCAGATTAGCCGCTAGAACATTTCGTTTCAACTTTTCTTTCGAATAAACTCCGCAATTTTGGGTATTGACTGCTGGAGTGTGAATAAGAAAATCTTTTTCATCGGAAAAAATCATGTTATCAATAGTGGAATTTTTAATCAAACGTACATGTGCCTAATTAACCCTAACAAGTCACACTTGTCTTTGGTTTTCTGGTCAAGTTCTTGAAGTGGGACTCGCTTAAATACATTAATATTATTTTCTTTCAATTACTCATTTTACGAATCGCAGCAAAATTTTAAGTTTTCGAGCAATTTTTTGCTGTGACAAAAAGTCATCAACTTTATTCTTCGGGCTAATTGCCAATTTGATGGCCATTCGAGCATTTGTTTTTGTTCGAGTGCATCTCGGCCGACTGCTGCCAACAACTTTATCAATCGATCCTGTTTTATGAATTTTTTCGACCAAAGTGCGAATTCCAGAGCACGCTCAAATCGGTTCGCGAAAATTCTTGAATATTTGTTTGGCGCCATAAGTGTTGTTCACTAATTTTAGCACAAAGGAGCAGATTTTTGGTGAAATTTTTCCCATTAGTTATCCAATTCGCATAAAATTTGGCCTTGATGTCAAAAACTGGTTGCTTTACAACTTGTTAAAACGGCATTAAAATTCAAATGTGCAAACTGAAGTTATGATGTAACATGCGGTACCATTTTTTTTTTGCCTCATCCTGTACTTGATTTCGAGGAGAAAAAGCAGAGTTTCGTTTTATTGTAAAGATAATAAAAATTACACGGATTGGAGATCTGAATTCAAACTCCATTCATTTTGAAATGACCGACGCAGCGACTCCATGGAAGTAAGTTGAATGAAGAAGAAATTTGCAAGCTTATTACTGTACTCAATGAAAAAATTTTTCGTCGGTGAGCAGCGGGAGGCAAAACAAGTGAAAGTTTTTTTCAGTAGCCTGTTTAAATGGTAAAAATTTCTCGAGTAGCACTCAGTTCTGCGAAAATCGATGTATGATGTCATTCAATATTTTAGTCTCTGCTAATCCCGTGAAAAAATTAGCTATTTTCCTACAGTATTAAGTTTTCCCATAACTGAAAATTGCGTGTCAAAGTAAACTTGCTTTTTTGGTTTTTGCTGTATCAATCATTTTAAATTAAATCAAGTGTAGTCTGCCAGAAAACTAAATTCGAGGAATATAAATAAGCATATAAGAAACTAGGAATAACATATAGAAAACACAGACGTAAAGAAAAAAATGGAGCTCAAAAAATAAAAAGTGGAAAAAAGCAAAAATATGAAAAAAATGGAAAATAAAAATAAAAACAAAAAGAAATAAAAAAGAAAATACACTATTTAAAGTTAAAAATGAAGAAAAATAAAAGTTGTAATCGAACTAAAAAAACAGACAAACACGAGAAAACGAAGGGAGGGGAAAAATAAGGAAAAAACAATGAAAAAAGAGAATAAAAAGAAAAAACCCATAAAATAATCAAACAGAAACAGATAATCACAACTTTCGCAATAAAAGGAATGGAAGAGCAAAGAAAAATGTGATAAAAATCGATAAAGTAATAAAAGAAAAAAGAAAAAAAAATGGAATCACTAAAACATGATTCACTCTCACGTGGTCCTAACACGAGATTTTTCGACATTCGCTCCTTAATTCTATTCTAGGAGATTTTTCTTTTTTTTTCAGAATTTACGCGTCTCTAGTCATTTTATTATTTTTGGTCATTTTCTACTCTCTACTAAAGATACAAGTTTCAAAAGTGTTGAAAAGAAAAGAGAACTAGTTTTCGAAAAACTTTTTCTTCATCGCATTTCAGTCATTTTGTTATTGTGTATGTGTGTATGGAGAAAACTTTTCTTTGGCAATAAAAGTTATCATCGATTTTAGTATAGCTGCTAATCGTTATATGATGAGAAATAGTGTACATCAGCGTTGAGTTTGATATTTAGAATTCGCTTTCTTGTTTCTTTTCGTTTTTCTTATATTAGCTTTTTTGTTGGTCTTGTTTTTTATTCTGTTTTTTGTATTTTGTTCTATTCTTTTTTCTCCATTTTTTCGATTTTTCCTTTGGTATTTGTTTTTTTCTGTTTTTCTTTTCTTTTTTGTTGCGCTCTGCTTTCTGCTTCTACTTTCTCGTTTCGCGTGTTTAAATTTTTTCGTTTTATTTTCTGCTTTTTGATTCCATTTTTGTATTTTTCTTCCCTTTTTCGTGTTTACACTTTTATTGTGATTCATTTCCTGTTCTCTTTTTTTCTGTTTAGTGTAACCTATTGCCTGTTTCCTGTGTTTACAATCTTTTGTAATTTTTTACGTATTCTGTTTTTCACCGTTTTCTATCATCTTTCTCCTGTTTTATATTTTTTATACAATCTGATTTCCTTCTTCTTTTTCATGTTTTCTATGATCTGTTTTCTGATTTTTTTGTATTTATAGTTTTTTCTAATCTGTAGCGTGCCTCTTTTCTTGCTGTTTTTCTTCTTCTATTTTGTTTTTTCTCTTTTTTTCGTTCCTGCCGTGTTTGGATTTCCATTTGATATTTTTTTCATGTTTTCTGCTTCATATTTCTTTTTTTGTTTCATGTGTTCACAGATTTTCGTAATGTAACCCGTTTTCTATTTTCTATTTTCATTTTCTTTAGTTTTTTTTTATTTTTTGTTATCTTTGTCGTCGTATTCTGTTTTGTCTTTGTGTTCTTTTCTCCTGATTTTTTGTTCTGCTTTCTATTTAATGTTTTCTTTTTTCTTCTTTACGATTTCTTTTTGCTATTATGTGTTTCAAAGCTTGCTCTTTCGCGTGTTTACAGTTTTTTTAATCTGCTTCATGTTTTCTGTATATTTTTTCTGTTTTTCCCTGTTTCTTGTTTCTTATTGTTTTCTTTTTTCTTCCTTTTTGTTTTCTTTCCTGTTGTGTTCTGTTTCCTGTCTCCATTTTTTCTTTCCATTCATTTTCATTCTAGTTTTCCTTTTTTATATTATTTATTTTCTTTCTTTACAATGAGTTCTGCTTTTTTTTGTTTCCGGTTTTTTATTTAATATTTTCTGTGTCCATTTCTTTTTCTTCTTTTATTCTTTTGTTTTCTCTCTTGTTGTGCTTTCCTTTCTGTTTCCATTTCTTTTTCTTTTGTTTTTCTTTCTTTTTCAATTGTGTTTTTCCTGCTCCGTTGTCCTTTTTAATTGCCTTCCTTTGTCTCTGGTTTTGTATTCCATGTGTTTTGTTTTTCCACGTTTTTCAGTTCCTTCCCGTTGTTTGTTTTTTCCTGTTCCCTGTTTCCTCTTTTCTTTCCTTTTTTAATTTTTCCTCTTTTGTTTTGTTTTTAGTTTTCTTTTCTTTTTTCTTTTTTGTTTTCTTCCTTTTTTGTTTTCTATCCTGTTGGGTTGTGGTTTCTGTTTCTGTTTCTGTTTCTGTTTCTGTTTCTGTTTCTATTTCTGTTTCTGTTTCTGTTTCTGTTTCTGTTTCTGTTTCTGTTTCTGTTTCTGTTTCTGTTTCTGTTTCTGTTTCTGTTTCTGTTTCTGTTTCTGTTTCTGTTTCTGTTTCTGTTTCTGTTTCTGTTTCTGTTTCTTTTTTGTTTCTTTCCTGTTGTTATCTGCTTCCGTTTTCCTACTGTTTCGTATGTTTTTTATATCTTTTTTCTGGTATTCTATATTTTTGCTATATTTTCATTTCTTTTCTCCAATTCATCAATTTTTTGTCATGTTCTGGCATTTCAAGTGTGTAGCAAACTTTCCTTTGACTATAAAGGTAATCGATTTTAGTATGGCCGGCAACCATTATATGATCAATAATGGTAATATTTACAATGATTTCGATGTGGTCGCCGATTCCACAACTCCCAATGTCGATCAATTGACCGATCTTTTCGCCTTGCCGGTTCCGACACCCACGCCCCCAATTTTCTACGACAATTACGCCAATAATGGTTACAGTAGCAGCAATTCGCCGAACGACATTTTCGCTTGCCCGCCTACAGTAATCCCCGGAAATTCGCAGCAACAACAGTCCGCGCCTTGTAATTATTACCCGGCTCAGGGGCCAACGCTTCCCGCTTTTTTCGACGACAGTTTTAAAACGGCGCCCAAACCGGGAGCGGGTCACATTTTCGTCAACTTGATCATCTTGGATCAACCGGTGGACAGATGCCGTTTCAGATACAAGGCCGAACAAGGACCTCACGGCGCATTGAGGGCTGTTTCCAGCAACGCGGCGTCATCGTCCAAAATGCAAAAATTTGTACCCAAAGTAAAGGTGGACAATTTAATAGGCAATGGGTACGTGGCGGTGTCTTTGTGGACTAATGAACCGGTGCCCAGGCCGCACGTCAACGAATTGTGGGGCTCAGAATGCGAGAACGGGACTTGCAAGATCAAATTGAATGCTGAGATGACAGCCAGGTGGGTGGAGACTAGAATTCATTTTTTACTTGTATTATTCAATTATTTCTTCCTTTTCCAATTTCTTCTTTACATTCATTCATTCGTATGTTCATTCACTCATTCATTCATTGGTTCATTCACTCATTTATTGATTCATTTGTTCCTTCATTCTTTTGTTTGTTCATCCGTTCTAATATTTGTTAATCTGTTCCACTAATCTTTCATTTGTACTTTCATTCATTCACTTGTTCATTCATTCATTTGTTCATTCATTTATTTGTTCATTAATTTATTTATTCATTCATTTATCTGTTTATTCATTCATTTGTTTATTCATTCATTTGTTCATTCATTTATTTGTTCATTTATTCATTTGTTTGTTCATTTATTTGTTCATTCATTCATGTATTCATTCATTCATACGTCCATTCATTCATCCGTCTATTCATTCACTTGTTCAATCATTCATTAGTTGATTCATTCCTTTGTTGATTCATTTGTTCATTTGTTTATCAGTTACAATATTTGTTCATTTGCTCTTCATATTTATTTGCTTATTCATTTATTTATTTGTTCATTTATTCATTTGTTTGTTCATTTATTTGTTCATTCATTCATTTATTCATTCATTCATACATACGTCCATTCATTCATCCGTCTATTCATTCACTTGTTCAATCATTCATTAGTTGATTCATTCCTTTGTTGATTCATTTGTTCATTTGTTTATCAGTTACAATATTTGTTCATTTGCTCTTCATATTTATTTGCTTATTCATTTATTTATTTGTTGATTCATTCTTTTGTTGATTCATTCCTTTGTTGATTCATTTATTCATTTATTTATCAATTCCAATATTTGTTCATTTGCTCTTCATATTTATTTGCTTACTCATTCATTTATTTGTTGATTCATTCTTTTGTTGATTCATTCTTTTGTTGATTCATTTATTCATCTGTTTATCAGTTCCAATATTTGTTTATTTGCTCTTCATATTTATTTGCTTATTCATACATTTATTTGTTGATTCATTAATTTGTTGATTCATTCATTTGTTGATTCATTCATTTTGTGATTCATTCATTCATTTGTTCCTTCATTAATCGTTTGTTGCTCCATTTATTATTTGTTGCTTAATTTATTCATTTGTTGCTGCATTCATTTATTTGTTCCTACATTCATTCATTTGTACATTCATTTATTTATTTATTTATCTGTTCCAATATTTCTCCATTTGTTCTTCATTCGTTTGCTTATCCATTTATTCATTTGTTCATTAATTTATTTTTCCATTCATTCATTCATTTGGTGATTTATTGATTTGTTCCTTCATTCATTTGTTTGTCCATCCATTAAATTATCTGCTCATCCATTCATTCATCTGTTCATTTTACTGAGTGTGTCATCATATTATGAGTTTTTTTGCGAATTTGAGGCTTTAGTCACATTCTTTAGTCGTAAAATTTTAACAGCAAAGACAAAAAGACAGTTACTGCTGGTAACTGTGTGACAATTTCAAGGCAAGAAACTAAAATAAGAATAAAATATGAGAAGACTATAAGCAAGCATACTGATCGAATGATCTTTTTATTCATTTTTTTAAACTGCTCAACCACATCAGTTCATTTTACAGCTTTCCCAATTTGGGCGTTATGAGGCAAAAAGAAAAGGAAATTGGCGAAATTCTGTCCAAAAAGTATATACGAAATCACGAATCAAGTGGCATTGAAATAACTGGTACGATTTTTTGTGTGTTCTAATGTGTTTGACATCCTTATGTGACTTTTCTTGACTCCAAAATGTAGCAAAATTTGGCACCAATGGATAGATCTCGTTGAGACCTGTCTAAAAATATGACTGAAAATAGTTTATTTCTTTTTTTGAACGGTAAAAGTTTAGTCGACCTGGCCAGATTGCTACTGATAATATACATTATGCTAGCGACAGTGAATTCCACATTTAGATGACGTGAAAGAAAAATGTTCGGAAAAAGCTCAAAGAGAAGCTGCCACGATGAAAGATTGCCTCCATTGTGTCAGATTGGGATTTCAAGCGTTCATAGAAAATCCGGATACCGGTCTCCACATTGCTAGCGCCATGGTTTTTTCCAATCCCATTTATAACTCACGTAATAAGAGGAGGTCATGTTATACGCTTTTCCGTGCGAAAATGAAATATGCTCTTTTTAACAGAAAATCCAGGTTTCAGTGAACTAAGAATCGCTGAAATTGACAGAAGCAGTGGTTCGTGCATCGGCGGTGATACAGTATGGATGCGATGTGCTACAAAAGTTAAAAGAGGTATGAATATGCTTTGATGATATGGATGAAGTAGATTCAGGGTTTGGCCTCATAAGTAGATAAATGGGTCTGTTCACATACAGAAAAGATACCCCATGTTATAACTATAGTGCCAACAAAAAGTGTAGAGCAATACAGGGCGTATCGTCATAACTTAAATGTGTGAAATTCGGTGAACATCAAACCCAAGGCTTTTTTGTACACAATTCAACATCAGTGTCAGTGGGGTATGCCTGTACTTTGATGTGGATGGAGTAGAAGCAGGGTGTGGCCATTAGCTAATAATCACGTATGATATAGGTTGAATCTACATTCAAGCTGAACCTGGCACAATAGAGGCTGTCAAAATAGTCTGCATACAAAATTTTTAGCACATCCATATTGAGAATTTAGTATTTTGAGTTTCAGTGACCTTTTCTAATATTTGATACAGTAAGTGCTGCAATTTCAGTTATTTTGGTGTCAATTTTTGTATGAAATATGCAAAGCTTTGAAACGATTTGGGCGGCCTTTGAATGCAGCCAGTTCCTGAGCATCCAAGTCACCATCTCAGTCCATAAAACACCATGTTCTCAAAATTGTTTCACGATTAAAGACACCTGCATAGGCTGGAGGCGTAGCCAAACCAAATATTCACCCTAACTCAGTCCAGCCTAGGCTGGAAAAGCACTCCAAAACTTAAATTACTAGATTATTTAAAATTCAAAAAATAAGAAACACAATATGGAATCACAGCAAGTCAGAAGTACAACATAAAAATATCAGATTATCGACTTTTAGAAGATTGATTATCCCTCATGACTATCCCTCATATCTCACAATACTGTGTTGAAACTGCAGCTTGACGTGTGCAGCTACCCACCGTTGGAGAGCTCTGTAAGATCTTTCTGAATTTTTTCCATTGGACATCTTCTGAAAAAATTTGAATAAATCGACTTATTGGTCTCACTTTGTGAACTACCAGAAGGAGAACAACCTTCAACAACTAAGATTTGACTAAAATATGTCCATAACCGAATTTTTGCAAATTTACATGCCCATATGATCGTGAAAAATGAGTTTTATGTAAAATGATTGTCACCGTGATAATCAGCATAAAAACTGAATAACATATGTCAAATTCAGGACGACTGTTTTTGGCTATCGGACCTCATGGTGACGCTTACAGAAAATCACTCTTTGATACTTTCGATAGAAAGACATATAAACAGGCATGCAGGGCATAGCAATTTTGAAGTATTCTCGTGTGAGCGATTCCCAAGTGAGTGAATTCTCAATTGAGCGATTCCCAATTGAGCGAATTCCCAATGGCGCGATTCTAAACGAGCGATCGAGAATTTAATAACACTTTCTTCATATTTTCTTTTTTTACCTTATATTTTTTTGTACGTATTTCTTTTTTCTTTTGTTTTCTGTGTGTATTGCCCATGTTTTCGTTTATATATGTTTTTTCGTTTTCATCTTTTGTCTGTGCTTTTTTCAATTTATTCCTTTTAGTCTTTTTTCTGCTCATGAACAATACATTACAAGTTACCATTTTAGATAACCGTAGTCTCCCGTATAATTCTTGAACATTTCGGCCTGCTTGAGTCTTTTATCGTTGTAAATGTGAAAATCTTCATAAAAAATATAAAAATAAGAGTCAGGAAGAAAGAAAACATCAAGAGAAAGCAAACGTCAACAAAAATGGAGACATTACGAATATGTAAAAATAGGTGGAAAAGCACTAGAAAAAGAAAAAAACATGAAAAAGGGACAAGAAAGAAGAAGCAAGATAGAGAAAGCAGCAAGAAGAAAGAAAAATTAACATGAAAAAGAACAAAAAAATAAAGAATAAGGAGAATTGGAAAAGAGAAAGATAAAGGAGCAAAAGCAAAAAACTAAGACGAAAAGTAGATAAGAATGAATAAAAAGAGAAAAAATCACAAAGGATAAAATTAAATGTGAAATAGAGCGTGCCGCATAGTATAGAAATTACATGAGAGACAATGCTGATTAAAAATCAAAAATGGTAATGTACTGTTTCATGAGCAAAAAAGAAAAAAGTACATGACAAGAAAAAAATGAAAGAAAGCAGAGACAAAGGATAAAAATGCTAAAACATAGATAAACGAAAACATAATTGCAACACAGAACAAAAAAAAGAAATATATCCAAAGAAAAAGGTGAAGGAGGAAAATGTGAAGAAAATGTTATTGCATTCTCAATTGCTCATTTGGAATTGCGCAACTGAGAGTTCTTTTTTTATTTTTTGCGGGGGACTACACGGTCATATAAGTGGCCACCTTATATGAGAGGCGCTCTTCGGTTGCTTTTTACGGCCTAGTGGAGGCCACATTCCACAGGCTGGCGTCTGCCTGACAAGGACTAGTTCGGCTACCTACCTCATAATGGAATAAGCCCATCTCCTCGTTCGCTGCACTGTCGCGAACATGTTAACTCGGTTGAGTAAACCCCGGCAAGCAGCGTTCCAAGCTCGCCTACACAATTTATCTACCCCAAGAGGGTGAAAGGCTGTGTCTGCCTGGGCCAGCTACCAGAAATTCAATTTCGTGTTACACCTGGAATCGAACCTGGTTCTTGAGACTAGCAGTCAGAGGCGATAACCATTAGACCAAGACGGCCCCCAATTGAGAATTTGCTCAATTGGGAATCGCTCATTTGTAATTCGCTTAATCGGGAGTAGCTGACATGGGAATCACTCAATTGGGAATTCGCCCACTTGGCAATTCGCACAATTAGAAATCGCTCACATGGGAATCGGTCAATTGAGAATTCGCTCATTTGGGAATTCGCTCAATTGGGAATCGCTCACATGGGAATTACTCAATTGAGAATTCGTTCAGTTGGGAAGTCGCTCAACTGGGAAATGCTCACATGGGAATCGCTTAATTGGGGATTAGCTCACTTGGGAATTCGCTCCATGGGGAATCGCTCACATGGGAATCCCTCAATGGAGAATTCAGTCAATTCGTTCAATCGGGAATCGCTCACATGGGAATAGACCGGAATTTTCGGGAGGGATGGGCTACAAATTTTTTTCGAAAGTGCTTAGAACACTGCTTAAAAACTTCGTTGTTAGATGTTTCTCAATGTGGTCTTTCAGTTCCAAAGGGAAAAAATTTTTTTCCTAATAATTTTCAACATCTTACATGATATTTCCAAGTTTTCATGTAAAAATGTAAAAGTCGCAAAAAATTAAAATTCTGAGGTGTTCATCCAGGATTTTGTCAGGAGTAAGGTTCCCCAACCCCAAAAATATGTATGCATATGAGCAATGTATTTAAATAATTCACCTACCCACACAGTCGGGGTTCAATTCATGACGTTTATTTACACGGTGTAAGTGCAAACATTTTCAAACTGATGATTTCATCAAAAGAGTGCTATACATTACTTGTAGCAGATGTGCAAACCAAACTAGAATATTAGCAAATAGCAAAAATATTTTTCATACAATAGGGAAACAATCAAAGTTGTGTGCAAATTTACAGGCCTGAACACAACAACCCAGCATGACATCATTTTCTCACTGTGTAGGTGCTGACGTCAGCTATCAGCATCAATTAACATCAACTTCTATATGAACCATCTTTTCATTGCCACGTGAGTCCCAAAACGCTGACCCCGAAATTTCAAATTTTCAGATCAAATCAAAATTCGGTTCTGCGATACCGTTATTGATTGGGAAAGTGATGCCTTATTTTCAGCCAACGATGTCTATGAACAAGTAGTTTTTTTACAATCGAACATATATCAAAAGCAACTGATGGTTTTGTATAAACTTTGAACTTCAGATCTTGATCATTTTCAAGACGCCGCCATATCATAATATCAATATGAACAACAGGACTACTGTTCACGTTCGACTCTATAGACCAACAGACGGGGAATATAGCCCGCCAGTCGAATTTGTATATTTGCCGCTTGATCATGGTAATTTAGCTCATGAATAGAAATTGGATTTTAGGTGCTCCATCAAAAAATCTTTTGAACCGAGCATTCTTCAGAAGCATAGAATCACAAAATTGGCTCTGCTGTATGCACGTTGATTGCACTTTTTGGGATTCTGTGACCCAGTTGCATCTAATTTAGAATTTTTTAAAAATTCGCACGTAAAATTTTCACTTCACATGAAATCTTCAAATTGGGAAGGTCTAATCATTTACTCACCTTTGGTTATTCATTTAATTTATAATAATGTAAAAAATTCTTCCTCACAATAAGTATGAATCTGACGACATTCATTGATATTTATTTATTTCACGATGTTGTAAAAAATTAATTTTTCATAAAAATATGAATTTTGAATCTGAAAAAAACATAAAAACTGACTCTGTCAATGCAAATATACTTCAAATCAGGTTTTCAGAATCAAAAAATAGACAAGGGCGACCAAAAATAAGTTTTTGAACATGATAGTTCACACACTATGTATTGGACAGGCTTGTAGTTATATCGGCCCATACAGGGGGTACACAAAATATACCCCTGTACCAAACATATACACCAAAGTTTGCCACCATGACTGTGTGGGGCAATACAGGGGGTGTAGAAAGTATGGTCAACAATGTAATCTGATCCAAATTTCATTAAGCATATGGGGCGATATGGGGGTGTAGAAAGTACACCCAACGCTTCAACGTGTAAAATTTTACTTCCATGTAGAAAGTACGCCCTAAGTTTCAACCCATAAAATTCGACTTCTATGAAGGAAGTATGATCGAAGCGTCAATGTATAAAATTCGACCTCAATGTTCTTCAACCGACTCGGAGCTTAAAATTGATGATGCAATGTTCCTCGACAAATTAAAAAAACGCCTGAGGGTCATAGAATCTAAGGATCTATGGATTTTACTAATTTTTTTACAATATTTTAAGAAGTATCAAAAATTTTTGTGAAAAATGAGTGAAACCGTGATATTGTTAGATTCTATGACCCTTGGTCGTTTTTTTGAAGACATTGCATCATCAATTTTAACATCTGAGTCGGTCATAGAACATTGAGGTCAAATTTTGTGGGTTGAAGCTTCAGGCGTACTTTCTACGTGGAAGTCGAATCTTACACGTTGAACCTTCGGTTGAACGTTTTACACCCGCCTATCATGATTAATGAAATTAGGATCGTATTACATCATCGAAAATACTTTCGACATCCCCTGTATCAACCCGTGCGTTATACATATTTGGATCGTCAGCTATACTTTCTACACCCCCTGTATCGCCCCACACAGTTAAGGCGGCAAACTTTCATGTATATGTTTTGCACAGGGGTACCTTTTGTGTACTCCTGTATGGGCCCGAATAACTACTCAGGCTGAATTGCATTATTTTTGCATCAAAAATCTAAAATTTACATGCACTTGAAAATTTCTCAACGTTTTGGTGAGCAGACAAGATTTATCACACGAAATAGTGTTCGTAGGGCACATTTTTAATTTTGAAACTTTGTGTTAGATATTTCTAATATTTCTGTCCACAGTGCATGCTTTCTAAATTTCACAAGCATGTCTCCTTTGTGAATTTGTGTGTTTACTACGCTAATAATGTAAAGGAATGCCAGCTAAAAGAGCCAAAAGAGCTATAATTCACGAATCAAGCGATCCAACGACCCAGATGCCGGGACAATGGCATTTCGCCAGCAGCACTCATGCTTGGAATACGGGGCATACATATCCAATGACACCGGATCAACACCAATATTATCAGGGTGATAGATATCAGTGCAAAATGGAGCCATCATTGTATGACCATGGTTCGCTTTCATCCAGAAAACGACAGATGACCAGTTTGTATTCTGGTAATCACCTTTGTGTGTCTGTGAATCTGTTCATTGCATGTTTATTGGATATTATATTTGGACAACGTTGAGGGAGGTCTTTGGGATGTAATAATATGGTAATTTCACACTTTATGAGATACTCAAAGCAGATTTTTTCTCTTGATGTACATCGCTTATATCTGGAATAACAGGTATGACCCTTTGAAATTTACATCTTATGACACGAGCCTTGTGAATGTTACTTTCAATGACCCTTTATTCATCCTAGAAGCATGCATGGTGGGGCTAGATCTCACCCCAGAGAATTGGCCCTCAATCGATAGATCTCGTTGAGATCTATCCAGAAACGTGACTTAAAATGATGTGCTCTCGTTTTTGATGAAGTTAGAGCTGGTGAAAGTTTTTTTAAATATTCTCCATGATCGCTCGAAACTTAATCTTCACTAACATATTAGAGGAGTGTTTTAGTTTGATATTTTTGTGAAAGTATTTGCATGATTAACTCAATTTTAAAACAACTAAATTTTTCTATATATAAAGATGAGAGTACATGCCAGCTGATTTAGATGCAAATCTGTATTATTTAGCATTATAAAGTTAAGGTCTAAATTGATGTGACCATTTTCAAGGTAGCTCATTGAACACAGAATGCTTATCCAGAAAATATCAATGATTAGTCGATTACCTGTTCAACTTGAATATCTCTGAAAACATGATACTGACCACACACACAGCATGGATTCCCTCTGACCATAATGACACAATTCTCTGTTAAGTCACATTTATTTAAAATGTATTTTTCCTGTCGCATGTACAGGTCGTTGGTGAATTTTAGATTGTTCCACTGGCACTAAAATCCGATCATTGGATAGTGGTTTGAGCACTATGCAGTCGACTGACTGTGTCGGCAGTAGCCATTCTGCGCAAGACTCAACAACCGCCATCAAATCGCCTGGTCACGTTTTATCAAACCAGATCAAAAGTTTATCATTGATGGAAGAAACGGAGCAAAAAAACAAAATGGACGTCCAGCTGGAAGCCCTTTGGTCTTTTTGCGAAAATGGTGATATGACCAGTTTAGTTGCTGCTAATAAAGAAATCATAGCCGCACAAGACAATAATGGGAACACGTAAGTATTGCAATTATTTGCAACTTTATTTTACTTTTTTGACTATCAAGTCAATAATTTGAAGCACAAGTAAAAACATGTCTACATCTGCGCAGTATCATCATGTCATTCTTTCTGTCAGAGCCTCAAAATTCACTGCTGTCACTTCCCAAAATTTCAAACTGTAAGGATAAAGTGTCAGAAACTAATCATTTGGGCAATTTAATTTTTAGCAAAGCCTTTGTGGAAAAGATTTGTTATGTGAAGCATTTGAAAATGGCATAGAGAACAAACTGCCAATTAAAATTATTGGAAATGAAGGATTGTTGAAGGGCTTCTTGGGTGGCACTGGAGCTGTTCCACCACTGGCCAATTTCGGGGTATTGGATTAGCTAAAACATCGATACTATGGGTGGAAATTTTATGTTATCATACAGCATCCCTCCCCCTTGGAGCAACAGGCGGCCCCTGGTATGGTAACCTTGTTGAAGGACATCCTGGGTGGAGCAGGAGCTGTCCCATCACTGGTCAATCTCAGGGTACGTGTGACCATCCCAACCAGGGCTCAGCAAAAATAGCCGGGTTCGGAACCCATCCCTTGGGGCAACAGGGAGGACCCTGGTACAGTTACAACTATCGAAGGGCTTCCTGGGTGGAGTGGGAGCTGTCCCATCACTAGCCAATGTCAGGATAGGTGTGACCATCCCAACCAGGGCACAACAAAAATGGCCGGGTTTGGAAGCCATTGATTGGCTGAAACACCAATCCTATGGGTAGAATGTTATATGTTACCATACAACACGATCAAAACAAGCCAAGTTCGGGAAAAAGGCAGAAATGAGACTACCCACAAATAGTAGTACCATGATTGATTTGTTATAAGGATCGAATACTCATCTTTGAATAGTGTGTATGAGTTAAGTAGAAAATGTAAAAACTGCAAATTAGTAAAACTGTAAAAATGGTGGGAAACTCAAGCAACCGACAACCATGGATCATGTAGATGGATCGTTAACATGCAATGTTGGGCCAGGCTGCCAAACCTCACTCTTGCTGTCTCATCATGCTGTCACTGGCAAATAGACAGACCAGCATTGAACAAAGTGCACTCACTATGGGAATGAAGTTTTACAGTGAATGACATTGTTGTAGGTTAACCATAATAAGGCTGAACTGTCTTTGCTTACACATATACTGTCACTTGCAAACTGACCAATCAGAATTGAATCGATGTGATGTGTACCTCACTCTGAAAATGAGTTGACACATCCATGGGAGTGCAGTCACTTTGTATGTGAATTGACAGATAAGGCACTACATTGCTGTGAGTGAGTGGAATGAGGCTAGGCTGTCAGTTTTATCTCACACTGTTGTGTCACAGTTGCTCAGAAACCGACCAATCAACATTGAGAAAAATGCACTCATGAATGAGAAGTGAGTCAATGTCTGACATTTGCTGCAAGCAAGCAGGAATAAATCCTTCCTATCACTTCCCACTCGCCCTGTTGTGTCTCACTGACTCTCAAAAAGTGGCCAATAAGCATGGAGGGATAACACTGAATCTGAGTATGAAGTGGCACATGGTGTGTGATATTGTTGCAAGTGAATCAGAATTGCTGGACTGTTACTACTGAGGCTCTTACTTGCTCTCACCAAACAGTCAACATTGAGGGCACTCATTGTGAATGTAATGGTGCGTGACATTCTTGCATCAATGATCATTGAAACTTTACATTCATTACTATGGGATATTTAAAGCACTATAATAGCACTCTTAATTTGACTACACTTATAAATCTTTGCATCCATTCGCCTTTTTTAGGGTGCTACATGCCGCTTCCCGCAGCAAACAAGGCTTTGCCTTGAAAACGTTGCTCAAAGTTTTGGACAGTGAGCCCCAAAGTGCCACAATAGTGAATATTCAGAATGCTAAAGGTCAGGTAAGCAGGGTTAAACAACAAAGCTGAAATGTATGTATTGGGAAAAGAAAAGTGTAGACTCGCAATCTGAGACATTCACAATATACATATGGATCATATAGATTTTTGTAGAAAACTGGCACTTGAGAATTTTTTTTAGTTATGTTCACACAGGATTTTCGAGCTGACTTTCATCTATCATTTATACACGACATGTCCATATGCACGTTTTGCATAAGAACACTAAAATCTTTTTTGGTATTTAGCAGACTTTGTGATGTTCAGTTTTCCGAACCTGAACAGCGTCACCAATAGTTCTAATTTTTCAACCTTTTGATGTGGGATAGATCGGTTTCATGATGATACTAGGGAGCTATGTTTTCTCCCTAGAGTAACTATCCACTTTTTTGAGTTTTAGAGACTTTGAATTTTTTCTCATGTTATCAGTCATGCTGCTCGACATGTCATACGTGTTCATAAATGATAGACTGTTTTATTCAAATGCTATTTCTCCTGTAGAGAGCAGAAAGCAAGTGGTACATATGTGGCATACATTTGATACAATTTCTGGAACTACTGCAAGTGAATTTTTTTTTGAGAATTTCAGTTCAGTGAAAGCACACATTTTGGATCACAAAATTGAATGAAAATATTATCTGTTTTCTAAAGTGGAAAGCAACAAAATATGGGTAGCAGAATGGATAGCTGTTAAATGAAAACAATTTTCATTCTTATATTTATACATCTGCTTGAGGATCAGTTGCCCAAGTATTGCCTTGAAAGCAATCTTTGATTGTGTCGCCATTCTACACTGCCAGAAATGAAACAGAATTTGAATAATAATCTTTGAATTTGTACTGAGACTCCTAAATTTCTGCAGTAAAGTTAACCAAAAACAGTTCTGGTACTAATTTTGGCCTAGCTGTCTTCGATTTGAAAATTTTCTATGGTACTTCACATCTAATAATCCACTAATAAAGTCTTGATTCGATGGTCAAATAACTGACATTAAGATTTTTTCTTGGTTTGTTTTCTCATTTTGCTCTAGGAATAAATTTTCCACTTTTCTACACCAAAATTGATAAAAAGCAGCTGTTTTATTCAATTTTTGATTATCAACAAGCTGAATAAATCAGTCTTGCATCAAATTAAGTCACTTAATCTGATTAATTAATAGAATACTACATTGGAAATAAATAGCATTCCAATATGTATGCAGAGCCCAGCGCTCGAAATATAATTTTTGACTTGGGTTAATACAGTAATCATAAGTGAATTGCTTAACATTGAATACTTGCTTTCAACTCTTATCAGAAAAAAGCATTTGAAGAGGCAGACTATAGGTAACCCCAAAATTTTTGGAGTCAGTTTTTGACAATTCTTTCAGACACCACTTCACTTGGCAGTCAAATACGGTGACGCCGATTGTGTGCACTATTTGCTGAAAGCCGGTGCCGACCTTTCCGTGCTGGATTTGCAGGGCAATACTGTTGCTCATTGTATGGCCGACACTTTCAACGAAAATGTCTATCGCGAAATTTTGTATCGTCCGATGAATCAAAATTCAGCGACAGAATCGTTTAACATTGATGAATTGAATAATGATGGTAATTTGGTAAAAATCTCCGTTTCTGTGAAGATCAATCTTACTGTAACCAAATTTGCATTGGCTCATGAACGTTATTCAAAAAGTTACAGTAAGTTATGGCTAACCTACAGTACCTGGGAATGCAATACCCCTGTGACAGTCACTCAGATAATGGGACGACTTTGAAAAACAAATTGATCGAAAGCTAACAAAGTGACAGCGAAAATTTTGTATTTATACACAGCAAAAATTTCAGTTTTGTAAAATTCCGTTTTACTGTAACTAATGCTGATAGAAGTTAGAGTCAATATGTCATCATCATTTCAAAAGTTACATGAAATTAGGATGAATTCACCATATACTTGCTGAATGCACAAATATAAATGTTCCTTGGACAATAGGGTCTTGCAACAACCTTCGATAGCAGTCCAATCAAAGTGATTTTGGAGATATGGAAATAAACTACAGTAACAGTGCACTAGAAACTCAAGTTTGAGCACGAGCACACAACTCGTTATCTAAAGCTGAAAGCAAATTTCCGGTTTTACAAAATCGATCTCAGTGTAATCAATACTCGGGGAAATTATAATTACTCTAGTTCGTTGTATACTCCCTGTCAGTGTTTTTTTTGCACTGTGCAAAACTTTTTCCACTCTTGCAAAACTTTTTTTCAGGTTTTTTGCACCGCGCAAAAAAATATTTATCAAGTGCAGAAAAAAATTTGGTGTTTTCATACAGAAAAGGAGCATTTTGGTACATTTTAGTAAGTCCAAATCTCAAAATTTTCCGGCGCTTCGCGCCGGTTATAGCTTTAATAATCATTATTATTTATTGTCAAGCTCAGGCGCGGCCTTCAGCATGTCTACCTTCACTTATCATTAATTTTTAATAGTTTTATAGTTATAGTACAAAAAATATGGTACAAAAAAATTTTTGGGCATGCAAAACCTTTTTGGCGATTTTTTTGCACCGTGCAAAACAGCTGGTGCAAAAAAAACACTGCTCCCTGTGACACTCAGCTATGTGACAACTTTCGAAAACGGTTTCGCAGTGTTTTTTCGTCGTCAATAAACTACAGTAAGCGGTACACTGGAAAGTGAAATCTATGCACAAGCACAAAGCTGTTGATTAAAAAATGACAAAAAGACATTGAAAAATTTGACTTGAACCAAGAGTTCCCAGTTATGCAAAAAACCGACTTTACAGTGATCAATGCAGCTTGAATTTACATTCTCTTTTTGATCAACAGTTCGAATGTTATAGTGAATTTTGACAAACTTACTGTACTTTTGAATCACTATATGAATCTCGCACACTACTGGTGGTGTTTGTGGAAACTTTTTTCTGTGGACGTGGACAACTTTTGAAGGCAGTCCTACAAGGTGGTTTTTTACATATCAGAGAACTACAGTAAATGGTAGACGGAGAAACCGAATTTCAGCACAGGCATAAAATTATTCATGAAAAACTGAAAAAGTGACAACCATTTCTCGAATTTTCGAATGTTCATGTATTCTCAATGTGATTTGACAACAGTGGTCTAGTTTACTGTATCATTTTAAAGGTTTTTCGGCGTTACATTACGCTGTGAAAAAGTTGCGTTTGAACTTGGTCGAAAATTTGCTCGAAGGTAAAGCCAACGTTAACATTCAAGATCGATCAACGGGCAAAAGTTCCTTACATTTCGCCGTCGAAGTTGACGATCTAGAAATTCTTCAGATGCTATTATGTCAGGCATGTTTTTACTCTTTTTAATACAATTGGAATCGCAGGAAAATTTGATTTTCTAGAACTGTAGTAGGTTGGATACAGTAAGACCAGATAATCGAGGAGTCATTCTAACAAAAAAAGACTGCAAGTTTCTAAATCACATTTTTTGAGCTTTGGTAGCCATGCAAAATTAAGCACATGCCTTTTCATGAGCTTACTTTTTGCCAGGAAGGAATCGACGTTGACAAAGAATCGTATGATGGTACTACTGCGCTGCAGTTGGCGATTATCAAAAAACGTGGCTATGAAATGGTCAGGTGTTTGCTCAATGCTGGAGCAAACGTTGATAAGAAGAGCAGCTGTTGTTTCATGAATCGAATCAATGAAGATGATGATACAACAAACAACGATAGTAAGTCGGGAAAGAGTTTGATTATAATCGAAAACTTGCACATCAGGAAAAATCAGTTTACTGTAGACAAAGTTGAATCGTCTATAAAAGAAAAGTTACAATAGAAGATGCCTCTCTGAAATTCGATCTTGCATGTCTTTGTCAATAATTACTGTAAATTTTGCACTTGCTGATCTGTGCACAGATCATAATGACGATGCGAACAACGACGAGTGTGAAAAATATTCTGCTGTGGATTTGGCGCAGTATGATCCATTATTGTGCCAAATGCTGCAAAATCCATCAATGAAAATTCCGCAATCAGAATCCAATTCTAAATCAACAGCAGACATGAAAATGGAAACTCATCATGCGTCTTCTTCATCATCGAATAGTTCATTAGAAGCGACGTCAGGTCTGCCGAGCACCAGCAATTCTACGAAACAAAGACTGCATACAAATTTGCAGCAAGATTTCAGCGGTAAGTATCAAAAGTTCTCTGTGAAAAATGGATCATTTTTTGAAAATGTGTAGTGATGAATCAAATTCATTTCCAAACATGCTAGCATTATCTGGCAAACTTTAAACCATGAGTCTTCGCTAAAATACAATGCAGTTTACTGTAGAAGTCAAGTACTGCAAGGTAATAAGTAACAGCAAGAAAAAATGCTTCACCCAAACGTTGAGTCTGAGAAAAATTTTAGGAGATTATTTAATTTGATCCACCAAATAACACTGATGTATACTGTATCATTGTATATTGAAACTTAAACTGTATTAGGCTCGATCTTTTCGTGTGTGTGTTAATCACATGATTCATGCACTGGAGTACCATACATCCAAGTTTGGCAGATGAATTGACCAGCGTAGGTTTGAAATCACGAAAATGTTCACTACAGTAAGATGCATAATTAGAAATTCCAAAACAAGAAACTACAGTATGTACAAATTATCTGGAGTGTAATTTTACATAGCATTGTAATATTGGTGATCATGAAAATGAGAGTATATAAAAAAGAAGCATGACTTTTGTTTTTGTAGTCATATGTGAATCTGATAGAGTCGAGGAAATTTCCACTACAGTAAGTTATGAGTGTGAATCCTCAAGTTACAGTTCGAAAAGAGTTTACTGTAGGTATGTAAATGTGTAGTTCAAGACTCTAAACTTGTGATCATGATGTTCAAACTGTTTAGAATTCATCAGTGAATCAGCAAGGATCATTTTCAGCATATTCCAGTATACAACCTAAATTTTTACCACAGTAAGTTAAATCGGGAGTTATAGGTTTCAGATCAAAAGGCTGCTTACCATAGATGTACGGCCATAATATATGGAAAATTGTGTTTGATCCTATAGCAAAGTGCACTGTACCAAAGATGTAGGGTACCGGGGAAAGAGCAACATAAGTTTCCAAACCCGGGCCTTAAAATCAACAGATTCTCTGCAAATTAAAAAAAAACTGTAAAAATAGGCAAAAAATGGTCACGAATTTCAGAAACTGTTGGGCCCAAAATCTAGATATTTTGTAGGTATGATTGGGGACGAGTTTCATTGGTTGATTTTTGGGAAAATTTTAAACAGGTTACAGTAACCCAAACTTTGCGTCAAAACTTTCCTCTGTACCGCACTCGTAATTCAGAAAATTTCGATAGAAATTTAAACTAAAAAAAACTGCAGTTATGGGTGTGAAAAACGCATTTTTTCTATACCAACATGATATATCAAAATGATAGTTGAAAAGTGTCGCAATTTTTGGCCGTCACACTTTTCTTTACACTTTGACTTTGGGGCGGGCCAGATTGCTCAAATCAAGCCATACCTTTACATGGCTTTTCGCAGTAACAGGTTGGCGGTTTTAGGCTCAATTTTTTTCAGGAATCTAGAATATCTTCACCAAAAAATGTAAAGTGAACTTTGGAACTTGATAGCTCTTTTGGTAATGTGTAAATCTCAAATTTGAGGATATACGTTCCGTCGACCATGCTGCAAGCTTTGTTTTGATATAAATTTGAGTGTAAAATGAAAATTACCTGATTTAAGGTAATTTTTAAATTCAAAAAAAACGGGAAAAGTTAACTACGACCCTATATCAAAATGCTACCGTTTGATGCGCCTTGACGAGCTGAGCAAGAATATGTATGCGATTGGAGCAAATGAAAACTGTGACCTGTACAAGCAAAAAACTATAAATTTAAGATTTGTCTACTTTACACCACACCATAAATTTTCTACCAAATTTTTTTCTCATTCTATAGAGCGTCTAAAGCCGAGTCGATAGGTATATTTTTTACAGTGTAAAGGTCAAAAGTGAGTGTAGACAGAGTGTAAATTGCTCAACACATGTTGTAAAATCTCATGAATGCCTTGATAAAATTTTTTTATTTTTTCGTATGTTGTAGAGCGTTTAAAGATAATACTTTTCATATCTGCTTCATGTCCATTAAAATTACGGTACGAAAGCTATACTAAGCCAAAGTTTCGAAAATTGCAATGTTTGGATGCTACATGTACTTTACAGTTTACACTGTGAGAGCATTCGAAAATGTTTTGGAAAAGTATTATGTTCTACTATAATCTACAGCTTTCATAAATACAGCATCTAAATTGACAGAGTTATAGGAGAGTAAAGTTGTGCTCAAAACATCTGCATAGAGCTACAGTAAGACAGACAATTATGAAACAATCTATTATGTGATAAATAGTCCTCAACAAACTCTACCAGAATCTTTTATGAATTTTGAAATTAGGACAACATTGACTGATTTACAGTTGATTGACGTTTTTTTTCGGGTCAAAAAGTCAAGATTAAAGTAAATCATTGCTGACGTCAAAAAATGTGAGAACGACTTAAAGGAACCAAATCTGGCCGTGTCATATATCATTCGAATCAGAAAAATAAGGAAAAGTCGAATCTTATGTCAAAAAATTGTTTGATGTATTAACCACGATGCAAAGTTACTCGACGTGGTGTAAAGTAGGCAAATGACTCATTTTTTGACTTTACACGGAGTTTTTGACCTAATATCGACTAGGTATAAGACAGAGAATACGACGTAACAAAAAATATGTTCCAAGGTTAGAAAAGGGTTACTACGAGCTCTGGGCTCGGTAATAGAGCCGGCCATAGGTCCGCTCTCAGAATACAGTAACTCGGTCAATTTTCAATCGCTTTACTTGCTTTAACTTTCAAATACAAAAGTGACTATAGACGAAGCAACCTGCGAGCGAAGCGAGTCCAGGCTTCCCACAGGGAAGACTTGTGGTTTGATCAATCAAAATGTATACAATATTGTTCGCCGTGAGTGCTAACCATATGCTGGAAAAGATAGTAGAGAAATACACGACCCAGAAGAACGGCACGCTCAAACAGGTGGAATTTCCTCCACTATTCGCGTCTTGTCACTCAGGTTTTCTGAACCATATGTCATGCGGCTAATAACTACTTGAGGTTTTCAAATTTCTACAGTAACATCAACATTATATTAGTGAAAGCGTGTATATTCTAATTTTGGTGCTGACCGAGTGGCAACAGCATGGTTCGCAAAGGTTTGATGCAATGCCCTCCACAATGCAATGAGGGGTACCTCATATCACTGAAAATTTGCTGTGAAATTTGGCGCGCCCATGCACATCTACAAAATATCTAGATTTTGGGCCCAACAGTTTTCTAAATTCTAGAGGCGGGTAACATTGCGTATTTTTACATTTTTTTCAAATTTGCAGAACTCCTGTTGCTTTTAAGAATCGGCTTTGTATGCCTATATTGCCCGTTGTTAGGGTACCCTACATCTTTGGTACCGTACACATTCTTGTAGGATGATAATTAATTTTTCTTAAATCAGGGCACCCCCTACTTGCTTGTATGCTGCTTACTGTAGATGATATCTACATTAAGATGTTGTTTTAGAAAAAAACGCCATGATGATCAATCCTCAATTGTAGAGCCCCTGTATCAGAAACATATTCCACAAGAAACGATTGATAGATGTTTTGACGCTCTATCCAAATATATTATTTTTGGGCGTCCCATTTTCAAATTTGAATGAAAAAACTTCATTGAAACATGAAATATTTTTGCAGACGAATTATCCTCCCTGGACTTTCTGGCCCGTTTGAGATTGGGAAAAATTTTGGACAAAGAAGAAAAATGGGTGAAATTCACTGAAATTTTATTATCCGAAACGGGACAAGCTTCGCAAGTCGTCGAATGCATACGTGTTTGTTCAATTTCTGAAGCAGGCGGCGGATCGGGCAGTCCGACATCTTTCCTTTTGGATCAATTAGAGCAATGGCCGCAGATCAAAATTTCTACTATGATCCGAGTGTTGAACGAGATGCAGTTGCAAGAGGCTGTGGATTTATTGCAGCATTGAACATTGAACTGTGAAGTTTGATAATTGACTGTAGAAGAAGCAATCGGATTTAGAAGCCCAAGCCTAAGCTTGAACGCCAGCCTGACCCTAGATCCGAATTTTACAAAAACAATTGTCAATCCAAGAGTCACAAAGTTTGAACGCCTTATTTATTTAATCAGGTTGCTTTTTGATGGAGTAATGGTTTGTTTTTTCTATTGCTATAATTACACATTGTTCTCGCATATTGCTGTAACCTGGTTGGAGCACGTTTCTTGTGTATAATTTGCTCACAACAGAGATATTTATAACTATGACGTTTTTTGTATTTGGAAACCACAGAAAAATTGTCGGTTTTGAGTTTGTTGTCAAGCATCCAATTTACACGTCTTCGAATTGACGGCCTTGAATCCAGGTTTGCATTTGCAAATTTTGACTGGAAAAAAGAAGAGAAACGAGGTCATAAGCAGTGACCAAAAATAGCAGGAATTTGTGATCGCTTGAAATGGTATCCTCTTGATGATTAGACGAGCAGAAGGTTCTAAGTGAATCAAGTTGAACTTCGGAGTTTTACATGGCATGTCCCCGTTACAGCGAAACTCAAAATAGCGAGACTCAAAATACAAGACTCAAAACAGCGTTACTCAAGACAGCAAATTCTCAGAATAGTGTTTCTCAATACAGCGAAATCTTAACACAGCGATTGTCAAAACAGCAAGGTGTTAAAACAGTGATTCTCAAAACAGCGATTCTCAGAAGAGAAAATTTTGATGTAGCGAATAGCAAAAAGTTCTATGCATTAGAGTAAACGCACACATCATTTTTCTAATAAATATGCAAATTATATATATTAAAATCGTCTTTGCTAATCAAGATAGTGTATTTTTTGTTGTATTTGGCTATCTAAGTTTCACATGCTTTCGTGCTGCAGTTGCGGTAGGTATGCACGAACGGATAATTCCAAAATTACAAAACATATCTGTCAGAGAAACATTTTTGCGAAATGCTTGAAAAAAATGAAATCAAGAAATTAAGGATTCCCGATTGAAGTTGCTTAGCTTAATTGCAAAAAAATTGAATTAATAAAATAAATAAAACAAAATGAAATAAGCAAATAAGATGAAATGAATAAAATAACTAAGTTATGAAGGCAGAAAAAGAACAAATAATAAACAATAGAAAAGTAAAATGATGTAATGAAAAGTAGGTGAAAAAAAGAACAAAAGCACACAACTTGAAAAAATTAAGCAAAAAGAACAAAAAGTGGCTCAAAATAAGAAGAATATAAAAGAAAATAATTCAATGAAAGAAAAAAGAATCAAAAAACATATGCATCTAGGTATGTTAATAATGAACAAACTAGAATAAAAAGCTGTCACATGCTATAGAGCCAAAAAAATCTTGCAATTGGTGCCAAAATGTGTGACAACCGGGATCCGTCAGATCGGAATGGAGGAACGAATAGGCCATGGGCCAAAACGTCTATCCCGGCCAATCTCCAGTCTTCCATTCTGAAGAAAACTTTTTTGAAAATTCGCAATTTTGAGAATTTGTTCTGAGACTGCTGTTTTGAGAATCGCTGTATTGAGACATCGCTGGTTTGAGAATCGCTGTATAGAGTCTTCGCTGTAATGAGAATCGCTGTTTTGAGATATCCCTGTATCGAGCCTCGCTATTTTAAGTTTCGCTGTTTTTTATTTCGTCGAATAGGTGTGAAACCTAATCAAAATTGAAAAATTTTAATTCTAATTCTTTTATTATTTTCTGATCCGTAGGTGCTCAAAATAATCACCTAAGCTTGAGAAGTTCCCTGAAAAGATCGTTCACTTACTTGAGAAAATATCAAAATATCATCGCGAAAAAAATTAGGATGGCTTATTGAAAAAAATTAAGATTAGCACCACCTTAAAGGATGGAAATTTCTGAAACTAGCCAATCGAAAGCCTTACTCCGCCTCCTATTTAAATATACCTAAACCTTTCAAAGTGAATCTTTGAGGTCAGGGCTTGCTGAAATAGGGCACGGTTGGTTATTACACGGGGGTCTGTGAGGAGTTTTTACCGAGGTTTGCATGAGGAATATAATGAACATATTTTCGAAAAAATTTATTTTTCGGGTTTTCTCATAAAAACGTCGAAAATACTTGGTTTTAAGTCAAAAGGCAGTTGACTTGCTCAGGAATCCGGAAAAAGAAAAGTTCCGATTATTTTCTGGTACTCCAGAATTTTGAGTGAAAAACAAACATTTTTGACGTTTTTTTAAGAAATCTCAAAAAATAGAAGTTTTTATGAAAAAGCAATATTTCCATTTAATTCCACAATGCAAAATGGCATCCCTTACTAGGAAAACTCTCTGTAAAAGCTAAGGACGCTCACCACCAGCTGGCCCTGAGCTCTGAAATCCGCGTTGAAGGATTCCAATATTCATGGACATGGGAGGCGGAACAACAGTTTTGAATGGCTTGTTTCAGAAATTTTCGCTTATTGATGCGCTTATATCTTGATTTTTTTTCAAGATGCCATATCAGGATAAAATTTTAGACATCGTTTTTTTGTTATGCACCTTGCGCATCATGTCTGAAAGGTAACGATTTTTTTCAAGTGGCCCTTCTCGTTTTTAATAGTTTTTAGGTATATACTTAAAATCACTTCATGGGAAATATTTCAAAATTGATCAGGGTTTGATCCGAGGACTCGAGTATCACAGGGCTAACATCTTTAAACTGATCTCTGTATCCAAAATTCTCGAAATCTCACCTTGTGGAACACAAACTGCATAATTTGGGCATTGCTCATTGAAGTCACATGGACTATCTAGTTCCAAGTTCAATGCGTAGCATTGGCCGTCAAAATTTACGTAATAACTCAAATTGCAAGGCAATCTGCAGCACACTCCAGTGGTTCTACAACAAAAAAAAACTGTCCGAGCTGGGCCAAAGGATCCTCCCTTCTCACTCTCTCACTCGCTTTTCATCCTCAAACATTGGGTCTCGGGAGGGCACTGCTTTTTTGTTTCATCTTTTTCCCGTGAAATTTCGCATGTATCATAGACTTTCCTCGATTCTGGGCACACTGGAGCGTAGGTGGAACCAGCTGTGGGGTTTGGGCAACAATGACCAGGGTGCCTGCCCGGCCTTTTCGGTGCACGTTGATCAACATCTTCCTGAAGATTTTTCTTGGTGGAACTTTTTTGTGTGTGAGGAAAGTGAAAATCAGGTTGCTACAATAATTTTCCTGCTACAGTAAGTAACATACACTAGATATGAACTTGCCTGAGCATATTCGAAACAAAAATCAGTTCCATCGTTTGCACAACCCACGGTAACATAATCGAAAATTGTGCTATTGAAAAATACTGTACAACTTTTTCCTTGGCTAGTAACTCGGTTTGATGAAATGTAAGGACACATCTTTTCTGCAAGAGAACATAATTATTCAACCTTGGAAGAAATTTTTTAGTCGAAAAAGCATTAATTAAGCAATCAAAATGGAAAGGTCACAGTTAGACCTTAGCAAAAACGTGATTTAGATAGAATTTGGTATTCTTGGAGCTATAGATGATTAAAGTAATTGGTTGACATTGCACATATTTCACATTCTAATTACAGCAAACCAATAGTATATCACTGTTACTGTAATGCAGCACTACTTTCTTAAAGTCTTACCAGTTGGTTGGCATAAGCCGTTATAGGCGACAAAACTTTTCCTGCAACTGCACGCCCTGTGGTTACAGTAAGAATATGCCACAGTACAATCGGCGTTGGTTCTGCAAGTGTCACCCAATTTAGCTTAAAGAGTCAAATGATGTGTGAAAATGAAGAGTATCAGTTCGGCGCTTCCCTACATTTTAGTGATAAACAGCGATTTCGTATTGTATCATAAGAGTAGCCCTTTTTACAGGCGCATCTACCGTAAGTTGCAGAACCGGGAGTTTGATCACACTCTTTCTGCAGATGAGTTCCATTGCATGTGACCCATTTGCCTCGATAATGGCAAGTTTCGTTGAAAGCTGTTGGCACTGCAGAAAATGGGATCATGTTCTCTTTCAGTATACAGCAGGTTTAGACAAAGGCTTCGGGTCGGACCTAAGCTTAGGCTTGGGCATGTGCACACCTTAGTCTTGTCTTAGGCTCGGTTTTTGGCTTAGGCTTGGGATTAGACTTAGGCAGGCTTAGGCTTAGGGCTAGGCTTAAGCCCAGGCTTATTTTTGGCTTAGGCTTAGGGCTACATTTAGGCTTAATATTTATGAATCTCCAAATACTTTTCAGGCATTCTAAACTCTGTGGAATCATCGTAAATCCGGGGTCGCAGAGGCAGTAGTCTTTCACACAATGTTGGTTCGGTCTTGCGCAATCGGACACATGTGCACATGGTTGCAGTTTATCTGAAAATGTCAAGTAGTTCAGTACTTAAAAATGCAGTACCTGAAAGGCAACTGATTCTGGAAGGGGAATCCTTTCTATCAGTTGCTAATCCCGGAAGTCAACATATTGAAGAGCACATTCAGCTTGAATCCAGTTCTACAAAAACTGCAAGCTCGAATTTTTATATATAGTCAGATTACATTAAAAACAAGTTTCAACCTAAAAATTGAGTTTTAATCGAACTATGGCAGCCCACAGCCATAAGTCTATCAAGAGAGAGGACTCCTTTTGAATCATGTTTTTCAATAGATCACTACAAGAGCTTTCGGTTGATACCCATATTATTAGGCTTTGGAGGAGCCAAAAATGGTTCACGTCATGCTAGTACATTATGAGTACAGTAAACCTATAATGAACTCTTGCTCCGCTCATTCTTTTGCTAGCAGCCTTCGAAATATGAAAAAAATGAACCGTCTTAGTTCATATAAGAAGGTGATCTTCATTTTTGTTATAGATTTGCATTCTCATAATGGAAAAGATAACACCTACAAGTTTCATCCATTTTGTGAGTTCCTTCTGGACAACTGCACAAATTGCACGGCCAACTGTCGATAGTTTTGCAATTTGGCGGGCAATACATGTATCCTCCACACACATCTGCAAAAAATAAACGACAATATTTACAAATGATGAACAATAACATTTTTTCATGTGCAGGTTCTTACACCAGTGAGCACTGGATTGTTGAATGTGAATAAGAGAAATAAACGAGAAAAAAATTGAGAAATGCATCCAGCCAGAGACAACGAATTTTAAGTGCATTATTCAGTCTAAAAGTGAATAATTTTTCTCATACCACTTTGTCTAGAGACTTTTAGAAATGGTATAAAAAAGACGAATTTGTTCGTAGACAGAGGGGATTTTTTTCGATTACAAATTCTTATTGAAAGTTTCGGATTTTTGACAGATATTATTGAATGATCAAATTGAAGAGAATAAAAGAAGAGAAAATAAATCCAAAGCAAAAAGTTTAGGAAAAATGGCACTACCTTTTTCCCTATTGTGGTGGGAAAGTTTATTTTTACCCCTAAAACATCGTGACTGTTTTCCTCACATTTTGGCAATGCTCTTGGACAATTTAAGAGTGGGTTTTTCTGAAATTTTAGTCCATCAAGAGTATTTTTCATGACTTTTGGAGGCGAAAACTTCTCCCGGGATTCAAAAAATACTTTTAAAAGGAGATATGACTGTGCCAAGATTTTGAATATGTAAATTAGGTGTGAACATGATCTCAGGCTATAAGATGAGATTCATAATTTTAAAGATGAGGTTCATAATATGAAGAATGATGTGTCTAAGCGCAACTCTCTCTATGCAATCTGCCACAATTATCGAAAATGTTTTGGGGCACCCTGTTCCCTGTTTGATTTTCCTGATGATATCTCAAGGTCCGATAGTCTGTGGTGAATTACACTTTAACCCTGAGCTCACACAATCTTTATCAAAATAAAATTTTGGATTCACATTGAGCTTTTGCATTTTATGCAAATCTTGCATGTACATAAAATTGTTAATTTTTCATTTTCTGTTCTCCTCCTTACTATGAAAGCTTTTAGAAACTCTATGTGTCGAAGGTTCCTTTCTTCTAAAAAATTTTTTTGCTTTTTCGTTAATTGCCTTTGTTAGACAACTTTGGCTGTTCCTAGTTTTTGCCTCCAATGGGTACCGTGTCATTGCCCTGGATTCAGTAAGTTAAAACTTTTAGCAGCCTATTCACTATTCATGAAACTAAAAATTAAATCTCTCTAATTGAGCTGTCTAATTCATAGATAACTGACTGAATTTACGTATTGATATAAGTGAGCCATATATACTTGATGTTCAAGGCATTCTTAAAGTAGTTATCACGTGCTTGAAACAGGGTATTCAGAGTATTTAGCAATATCAATAAATCTGTTAAGTTGCATAATCATGAATTGTGATTCATTATCAGATGATTTAGCTTACAAGGGATGTGGATTGTGAGTTCCCCTTTAGTTTATTTTCATGAGCAATTTTTCCATACAACATAAGGCCAAATCTCTTATAGCTGTAGTTTCTAAATGGTTTTATCCACTTCCTGTTTTCCACATACTTCTTTTTTTACTACATTTACCTACTTCTATGCAAAATATTTTTTTTCCCATCAGTTATTGCCCATAGATTGAAAAGGTGATGTTTGGTAAAAGTTTGTGTGCTTAGTCAGATTCAAGTTTCAGGTCTCTTGTTATTGTATGACTTTGGTTATTTATCACTCTATTTGAAAAATGCCCTTATTTCAGTAACTCATTTTTGATCCTTTATTATTAGGTTATTAAGTTTCCTACTCCATCAGCAACTGATACCATAAATATTGATGTACAAGCCTCACTTATGTATAAGCACCACCCTATTTTTCCCCCAGATTTTTGAGAATTCTCTTGTTTTGTGTATTAACACCATCATTATTTTTTCGATTTTTGGTGGAATAATTAGTTCTTATGCAGGGGTATTAACAGTGAGTATTGCTTATTGACTTTTGTGAATAAGTAATGTAGTTAATTGCTCTATCAGACAATGAGGATTACTGGACAAGTCAGCAATAAGAGACCCAGAGAGATGAATTTATCAGTTATGACTTTTGATCAAGCATAGCCCAAATTGGTAGCTAGGGAATAGAGTTGTCAGCATAGATCAATCAGCCCAGTATTGTTTATTCTTTACATGAACATGAACTGAGCGGACAAAAGTCATGTAAAGTTCAAGTGGATCAACTGTCTCTAATTGCTAATGCAACAGAGATGAGCTTTGGATGTTCTATGATACAACAGGTTAGTATTTTGTGACTCATGGGTCTGGCCTGTATGAATCTCAGAAAGTACATCAGAGTTCTAATGGCATATACTCCCAAATCATGTTCAATACCAATTTAAAAATTTGATGTTTCAGATCAAACACACTGCTGGAAGAATATCAAAGTCTTCATTAAGTACAAAGAGTGGAACATCTGTTTCGTTTCTAGTTGATGGAATACATAGCTGGAATTAGATTCTGAAAATTTTATAAATGAAAATACATCTTTGATCCAGTCAATAGTTGCTGTCCATCACATTGGACAGAGTTCAATATCAAATGGTTGTGGAGTGGATGCTGATGAAGATTTTTGCCATATCATGTTGAATGGCTTTGACAATAAAGTAAGTGTTTCACCTGCTCAGATCAGCAGCCTAATAGCTAGATTTCCCAATGAATTTAGACATAAATATAAGTCTAGACTTAAACCCCTGAAATGGAGTTCCATGAGAATTGGGGAAAATATTATAAATGCTGGGAAGAGAAATTTGTAAGACACATAAAACCCGGTTGACACCATGACATTTCTCCGACATATATGCTTTTTCCAAAGATGTTGCAACAATAAGATGTTCACATGTGCGACATATAAGGTAACATAATGTATGTCCAAAAGGAAGTCTGTTGCTATTTTTGGTCTTTCCCTATTTTTGGATGATGAGTTTTTTTGCGCCTGTCACGATTACGCACATGAAGCACACAAATAGTACCAAATGTCGCCCTGTATGTCGGCCAAAATAGCCGGCTGAGCGAAAGAGCAAACTGTATGTTGGGTGTATGTCGCTTATATGTCGGGCTTATGTCTCGCTCCTTCACACCTGACGATTTTACTTAACATACGTATGTCGCATATATGTTGCAACATGTATCTCGGGTATATGTTGCCCAAAAGGTCACCATGTGAACCAGCCTTAAGGCAGAAGTAAACAACCTCTTAAATTATTGAAATATACTTTTTGCTTCATTTTCATCTAATAACTTAGATTAATTAAGGTAATTAGTAATCATTCCACATCATAGCCATGAGGCTCAGATTGCTTTCCAAATCTGAAAATTGTTTGTGTAGTGGAAAAAAATATTTTAAGAACAGAAAAATATTTGGTCAGGATGATTGATGAAATACTGATGCTTGTTATATTTAAGAGAACATTGAAAAGATCCAGAAATGAATTCTACAAGTTTTCTGATGAAATAAATAAAGAATTGACATGAGCAAATTGTATGTCATGTTATGATGACATGTGAATTTTTTGCAATGAACTTGAACCATTGAACTAATAAGTAATTAGTTTATTTTAATACTGTAGCCTGAAAATTTGGCAACCTTAGCAGACATGAAGTTTTTTTTTGTCTAAATAATTAAAATGCGATTGACTATTTCTATGTTCATTATTTGCATTTCTTATTTATCTTTCCAATGTGGATAAGCCCGCAACAGTGAAAAAGGCTGTTATGGTGATTGAAGATTTAGCACCAGATGAGGAGACGAGGAGACAACAGGTGCTCAAGGTGAGGATAGAGGCTATATGGTCATGACAGATGAGTTGGCCACAGACACCCTTGGTAATAGTGGATCCAATGGAGCTCATAATCGAAATTTAAGTGCTCCCAAATTATGTTTGCTATCAATTTCAAAATTGGACATTTTACATTAAATGCACTGCTGGAAAAATACAAAAGTGTCTGTTATGCACTAAAAGTGGAAAATCAGTTTCCATTCAAGTCAATATAATTTACAGCTGAAGGTTGGCTATGAAAATTTAATAAATGGAAAATAACCCAGTGTTTGCTGCTTGCTACATTGAACAAAATTCAAGATCAAATGCATGTGGAGCAGATGCCTATATATGTGGATTTTTTGCCACATCACATTCAATGACTGATAACAGTAAGGTAAGTGTGTCACCTCCTTATATCTATATCTGTAAGAGGTCCAACCAGATGCAGGGGGTTAACCTAACATTTTTTGCAAGGGGGTTGAAAAAATTCCCCTGAAAAATATTCAAAAATTCTTCCAAAAGAGGCCAAAAAAGTACTTCTGTTCACATTTTTTGAGTTTCAAGGGTTGATTATGGGTTAACCACAATGGGGGAGGGGATCTAACATTTGAGTATACAGTTTGACCAAGTCAGTTGAGTCCACCCAAATCCCCATTACAGGTATTGTTATATCAGCAGTGTAATTGGTACATATACTCATATATCCCACAGATCTGAGATAAATATAATTTTAGACATAGAGCCCTGAAATGGGGTTTTATGAGTTTGCAGAAAATTATAAAAAGACTAGGAATAGTAATTTGTAAGACATGTGACAGGGAAACAAGCATTTGCTGAAAGATGTAATATGTGGTACTTTCTATGAAACAACTTTACTTATTGGATTCAATCAGCAAAGTTAGGTATTATGGTGGTCAGACTTTAATTGTTTACCAAATGTGAAATTTTCATTTGCTGAATGGAAAAAATAGAAAAATATTTTGTCAGAGTGATTGAGGAAATATTGATGCTTGTTGTATTTAGAGAATGAATAAAAAGATATAAAATTAAAATTCAAAGGTTTTTGGATGAAATGATGTTTAACATGAATGAATTGTATGTCATGTTATGCTGCAAAAATTGATTTCAGAGACTTCTGAACTTTTTGCGATAACTTGAATTATTAAACTGATTAGTTATTATTATTTTTAATATTGAAGCTTGAACATTTTTGGAATTTGGTGGACATGAATTATTTTTTTGTAACATGATCTGTAACATGAATATTCATTATTTATATTTTCAATTTTCTTCTTCCACAATGTGGATGATGCAGCAACATCAGACAAGGTGATGATGGTAGACAAGACTGCAATGATGATTGTGGTCCAGGCAGCAAAAGTGATCCTGTGGATGATAGAGGTCATATTGGTAATGCTGGCCCTGATGGAAATGGTTATAGTTGTGGAGCTGGTTAGGCAATGATGGTATCAATGGTCTTATAGTAAGTTATAGGATAGAGCATTGTGCAGGAATCTAAGTTAAATATTGTGTGTTATGTACATAGTGTATTTTCTAAAAATTCTGTATTCAAACTATGATATGCACTATAGTTTTTCATTTTTCAACTGTTACAGTGTTTTCTAATTATCCTTACGTCATTCTAGTCTACTCTCTTCATTTAAATCACAGTTGAAATCCAATAAAGTGTACATCAAAGAATAAAGTGAACAGGAAATTAGAAGTTTTCAATTTCTGATGCTTTAATTCTGTTTCAATTTGAAAATACTGAAAAGAGTATAACTGTGATATGTAAACACCAGTGTCTTAACATCTTTGTGTCTTAATGTCTGGATCCCAGTGTTATCTGCTTCCTATTTTCCACCTACTTGCTCTTCTTTTCCCAGCTACTTCTATGTAAAATATTTTTTGCTGTAACTAATATCCCTTGGTTAAAAAGTTGATGTTACAAAATGTGAAATTTTTGTTTGGGCAATGAAAATAATTGGGAAATATTTTGTCAGAATAATTGAAGAAATATTCATGTATGTTGAATTTTTCAAAATCAAAAAAAAAACATTTTATAGATCCTAAACTTGAATTTCATTGGGTTTTGGATGACATTATGAAAGGTTTGGTTGAATTCGTACGGCGTCTAAGGCAACAGCAGTCACTGAATTTTTGAATAAGCATTGAAAATTTAGAATCAAAAAATTTTAGCGAATTGTTTTATGGTGTTACTTTAGCTTCTTTTAGGTGAAAATAGAATGAAATATACTTATGCCAAAACATCACGAATTTCTATTTCTCTCAATAAAATTGTACTCAACATAAAAAAATGTGCAGTTCTGATACCCCTAGCTGAATCTCTGCTTTCACCTCTCCATTCATTTCTGACGAGAAAAACAAAATTTTTTTTCAAATTCTTAGTTTTTGCTCACTTGTGCACCTATTTAATGACTGAACTACATTTCCATTCGACACTCACTACAAAACAGGTGAGAAATCAAATTATTTTTGTCAAACTGTGATTTATGTTTTCCACCAATAATAAAATTCCACCCATAAGATCGATTTTTCGGGCCATCCACGGATTCCGAACCTCGCTATTTTTGTTGAGACTTGGTCGGGATAGTCACATCCACATTGGCCAGTGGTGGTACAGCTCTAGCGCCACCCATAGAGCCCTTCAATGCTGGTGGAATGTTGTACGTTGCCGCACAACATCTCTGTCTCCTTGGAGGAACAGGAGGCCCTTGGTATGGTCACTGACCAGGGCTCAACAAAAATAGCTAGGTTTGGAACCCGTGGATTGCCTGAAAAATCAATCCTACAATTGGAATGTTGTATCTTACTATACAATATTCCTGTCTAATTTTGGATTTTCCACGCTCAAAATTTAAAATAATAGATTTCCATTGCCTATGTTGCCTGTTTTAGAATGTGAAAAACCTTATCAATTGACATGAGATTTGCTTTGTGAGAGAAGTACTGATGAAATTCAAAATTTCACCCAACAATAATTAGATCCATCATCAGCAGAGAGCCGAAAGCACTCGTTTTCAATGTCCAAAAAGTAAACAAGCGTGAATTGTGAGTGACAATTAGATAAATATTTGAATCTTTACGGCAAAAAATAAGATTAGTATTAATTGGTCTGCTGGAAATGAAATCAAAGCAATTTTCCGAAATTGACAACGATTGTATTGAAAAACTTGGCAATTCCACCTACCAATGCAGCTACTGTATGTAGTTTGAGGGGTCTTGGAGAAATTTGTGATTTGATAGTTTTACATGGTAATGTTTATCTGGTTTGATTAGATGTCAAATTTCTTGTATTATAATTTTCATTGTGCTACAGCTTTGAAAAAAGTGCTTTCACAGGAGAAGCGAGACTTTTTTGGCTGGGTATAGTCTAGAGCTGAGCTAAGAGAGCAGTCTGGGCCACCCTGGAGTAAATTTAGGATCTTTGTCTCACAGATGTTGTATAAATAGCGCCAGTACTCGAGAAAAAGAAAGATATACATGACATTGCTGATTTCACTTGACCTAATCAAAGACTAAACCCACTGCTAAAAAAATATCAGATCTCAAGCCAGCTCAGCGGAATAGCATCCAATTAAGGGCTACAGTCTTCAGCTGAGTTTAGCTCGAACTGAAAACATTAAGTTATACTTTTTGCCGCCAAAACGTCGAGATCCAAGATGAAAGCTCGAGCAATCTTTATACTTACGCCTAGAAATATGACTGCCTCAGCGCAGGCAACTGCTCACTGATTGGCCAATTCATGGCGCCCAGCCCAAAATTTGGGCCCAAGTATAATCTCGGCATTAGAACCCCTGCACCATCGTCATTAGCCAAGTGTTATCAACTTATTGGTGTCACGTCTTCCCTATGCTATACCCAATCTTTGATGAGGTCGAGAAGTACCAGGCCACTGAACCCCCACAACAATTCTTTTTTTCAACCCATATTATGAGTAGACACCCTTTTGATTGTCATGAAAAAGAAAATTAATCATGCATAACATTGTGAACACGGTTTTGAAATACAGCCCCAACCAGGTGCAGATTAATTTTGTAGTTCACAAATGACTAGCGCATGCCCCGCTTTGACAGTCTATTTTGGAAAGCTATCTAACATGAATCGTTCCACACAATGCACATATGCACATGGAAACTTGTTATTGCACAAAATCTTTCAGCTTATAGTATAAACTTTCACAACATTTTCAATTTCTCATCGAGGACTGTGACATTGCGACGAAAAGTTTTCACAGTTGATATGACTGCTGAATCTGATGCAACTTTGCAACATACGTTGTTCTCAGATCACAAACAATTCGAGGCACAATTTACGAGAGATTTGCGATTTTCTCTAATTAGCCCTAATAATTATGCTGGAATATTTTATACTCTTATGGGTTATTTTTCGACCATACATGGAATGGACTTGAGTGACCAAGTTACGAGTGAGTTGATCAAAACACACAATATTTTGATTGCTGGTCAAAATTATGATCGCTTTTATGTCCTTTTAATCGCCAAAACTGTAGTGAGTAAACGCTTGACTGGAAGGTTATTTTATTTTCATCTAAACGAAAATTCACCACCACTAACTGATCACTTTAGTTGGACTGATATTGACATTATATATCATCAATTAAAGTTGCCTAACTCTAGATTAGGTAAAGCAACGCTTCTGAAACAGTGGATTCAACACATCGAAAATAATCTTCTTTGTGTCAAGATAAAAGGGGCTCAATTAGGAAGTAATGCTAATGAGCAACTGGATGAAAAAGATTTAGTCGTTGATGCAACATTTTATAGAGCAGTAAACTTGTTTGGACAGAACCGACGACATACAACAGTATGGCGTGAATTGAAAATTACTAATTTGATCATAAAAACCCAAAAGCAGCAGTTTTTCCGTAAGAGTACTCCTACTTACAATGATCTTTTTCTGACCTTTATGCGGAATTCGAGACTAGATACTAATGAAGAAATAGTTAAATTCAGTCTATCAAAAGAAAATTTCCTATATTTCGTTTATGGTGCTTTGCAGTACAACTATAAACAGTTGCATTCAATAAAAATAACACCAATATATGCCGGATCTTATCTGGAAAAGTTGGCTGTATTGGAATATGATCAGAAAAAGTGGGTTACAGATTCGTCCCCAATAATTTTCCAAGCATATGAGTCATTTAACGACATCAGTGACATTCAAACAGCCCCCGGAATTGATTTACCCATCGATTTTTTGTCAAATTCTAAATTCGCACTTATCAATACCATATTTTTTGGACAAACGAATAATATAGAAGGTGCAAAATTTTTAACAGAGCAGGCCCAAATCGATGGTAAAACCGGTTTGATACATTTTTTAAACCAAATAATAAAGCTTGAACGTGACGAATATTATGGAAATTTTTTTGAAATTAGGAAACAACTGTTGATGCAGTTGAGCAGGATTGACACTTTTTTGGGTCATCAACATAAAACAAGCATTCTTAGGCATTATATTTTTGCCGCTATAATGACCATAGGTTTAAAAAATCCGGCGTATAAATTAAAGCACCGGTTTGATGAGATGAATCCTGTTGATATTTTCCTTATACAATCATCTGATTCAAGTGGGATAGTTGTATCAATGTCGAAAAATATTGTAAGTGAAACCATCGCAGATCCAATAGCAGACATTCTTATGAATACTGGTCTCAAAAAATTACTTGTTCTGACGATAAATGACCAGACGTATGAACATCTGGTGGACATGGAAAGTGAGATGAATCCACTTCTGGATATGTGGATTCAAGATTCAATCACACATGGACAAATCGATTTTGATCCATCACATTGGAGCATCATTAGCCCTGTGCTTTCAGATAACTATTTCTCCAAGATGATGATTAATCAGCAGAAGCAACGTTTTCGAAGTAGTATGTTACAAACTGAGCTTACTTCTCACTCCATGTGGCCCAACACCCTATGGGAATTCGAAGCTCAAATGAAAGGGTTTGCAGCTGGGAAGCAAATTTTCACTCCTTACGGATACGACCACATTTTGATAGGAATCAAGGTAGACAGATCTGCAAGTGTTGAAGAAATGAATCGATTCCGTATTCCTGTATCATGTGGCGATTCCCGCCGTCCATTTCACATCATCTTCCAGTTGAAGCCCAATGAATATAACCCTGACTTGAATCATTTGAAAAACTTTTTTAAGAAGCAGTTGCCATCCTCAAACTGGGAAAAAATAAACACTGGTCTGATTCGGCCCAGAATACTTCGTGAGACAGACAATAGTATAAAATATGAATTTGATGGTTCATTTCCAAATGGAGTTGATGCACATGAATATGCTGAATGTCTGCCACGGAACAAAAGAGCTGGTTATCAAACATGTCTTCTAGTTGAAGAGGAAAAAGATAATCCTGAGTTAGTATTCAAGCATGAACATACTGCAAAAACGTCACATACAGTAGAAAGTATAAGCAAATTTGTGAACAAGGCTATTTATTTGCAAATGATCAAGGGGATCATCGGTTCTGCCATGGATGGCGACTTCAAAAGAATGGCCAAAGAAAGCGGCATTCTCGCAGGCATGGTTGGTGTGGGCGCTGCCGGCGATGTTGCAGTGCAATGGGGGCGGAGCTTACTGAAGAAAAATAACCTTCTAAAAGGTGGTGGGGCTTATCTCGGTGGCAAACTGTTATCCAAAGCATACCTGGGCTTTGTTATTGCCGATTTAGTATCTCGATCCAAAGCCTACCAGATGGGTGATAAAGATCAGCTGGTAGGTATCGTTGGTGACACTGCTATACTCACAATCAATGTAATTCCATTAACTCTGGAAATTTATTCGACATTTGTCAGCATAGAAGAAGCCTCTGTTGAACTTGGCCCTGAAGTAATGATTGCAGAAGCAATAATATTTGCTGCCATTGATAGTTTTTATGCAGTGAGGAGTGTTCAAAAAATTAATGAAAAATTGCAACTTTCCTGGGGTGAAGATTTTGTTCAGTGGACAAAATCGTTTTTCGGTGCCAGAACTTTATACTACTTGGAAGATTTAGAACAGGAAAAGGATCTACTCCAAAAGACAGTTGATGATGCTACTAAGAAGCTTGAACTCCAAAAAAATAGGTTCACATATTACGCAACTCCAACATTAAAGATAAACAGAAAAGGCAACATTGTCCCACAAGAAGATAATGTCATTGACATGAATTCGAAGACGCAGGTTTGGAGCAGAACTTGGCCAAAAACCAGGCAAAATTTACATGTGGAATGTGCGTCAAGTGGAAATGAGAAAAAGGCATCTACGATGAGTTGGTCCAGGAAAATAAGCGATAATTTGGGTATCACTACTGATGGAAGTTTATACGAAAGTTACTTTTGTGAAAATATGATCACATTGAAGAGAGAAGGGAAGAATCAGACCGACGATTCAGCTCTTATTGCACTCGGATATGGCAATGACACGGCAAATGGCTTCAGAAAAAAGAAAAACTATTTCATTATTGGTGCCGGGAAAAAGCAGATCACAGGTGGAGAACTTGGAGACGTTTTTCACTTCATTGGTAATGATGCAGTATATGGCAGCATCGATGGAGGTGAAGGCGAAAACACTCTAGACCTCAGTCAGTACTTGCTAACTACAGAGCTGCTAATAGACCTTGAAAATGAAACATTAGCATACCCAATGAATACCACAATAATTGTAAAAGGTGTTGGAAATGTAATTGGCAGAAGTGGATCTGTTGATCAAGTTATTTGTTCCTGTAAGACAAGATATTTAGATCTGAAAGGAGGAGAGTCTAATGTCCTATCTGACGTTATCTTAGTCCCAAGATTGAACTGTACTTCGGAATTAACAATAAAACTATCTGGTTATGTGAACATCCAAAACAGGGCAAATAAGGCAAGCTTCATTTACTTGGTAACGGAAAACACAAATGCAACAATTTCGAACATGTTTGATGATACCACCTATCAGTATAAAGACGTGTTTTTCCTACCTATGAACTTAAGCCTGGTGGATTCCATTGAAAGTATCAGTATGAATAATAAAATTTCCATGACACTAAAAAGTCAAATTTATAATACAACGGTTATATTGAATGGAAACCACGAAAATTCAAATTTGATATTTGCTGACGAATATCAAATGAGCTATTATGATAGCATGTTCCATGCAAGACGTGAAGTTCAGCATTACACTTTTGATGATAAAGGACTTCGAGAAAATCTACTGATGATCAGTCAGAAGCTGAACATTACAGTGACAGTTTTTTCGAAGGTGAACAATCGACTCATCCAAGCGCATAATATGGGAAAACCACAGAGTTCTATCGAAAATAAGGGATCGGTCACTCATTTTAGCAATGATCCAGATTACAAGAGCACAATACTAACAACTAACTATGTAGAAAATTATTTCCAGATCAATGCAGTCTGCGACAAAAATTTCACCACGATCAAGTGCTGGATGAAAAACCTTTCTATTCACATTTTGAGCCTAGATAATTTCAGTTCCAATATTGTCGACTTATCTTCAATTCATGATTTATTGTTGCAACATGGCAAAAAACTCGAAATAATCATAAAAAATTTCACAAACGCGTTTGTCATCGATCTTAAAGATGAATTTGAAACTTTTGGTTCGATAGAAGTAGACTATGAATTCCCAATGAATTTAGAAGCATGCACCAATTTATTGATAAACATTAAAAATTTAATGCATGTCTGCTACGATAGGAGAGTAAATACTTATGCATTATATCCAATACCACTAAGAATGAATGATAACAAGTCGGTCCTGGTTTTGAGCCAGGATGATGTTGAACAGAACATGACAATCCGAATTGATCGCCAGAGGCCTAATTTCATCTGTCAATCGTATAACAATTCTTTGATCCTAACGAATTTGATAATGGAAGAAGATCCCAAAGATGAATTCGCATTAGTTTTTCTCGATTATTTCCCACAATCATCGAATTTACTAGACCACCGAAATGAAGAATTATTCGATTCGATAATTTTCGATTTCAAAGGCCAAAAGGAGAATGAAACTGCGACAGTGAAAGAATATATTGAAAAGTGTAATTTTTTGTTAGAGCAAATTTGAAAAGTGTTTTTGACTTGATGTTGTTGTCCGAAAAATGAATTGTGTTTTTTTAAATGCCTACACTCTTTCTATTCTAGAGAAAATGAATCTATATCTACAATAGGCAGTGCCATTCAATACGATATAATTCATCATTCTCATTACAGAGAAAGTCTTAAACTATTTCTCTGGTTCAGATCCCATTAATGAGAAAACTTTTCTTGATCCATTTGCATCAGAATGTTTCTGCAGTGTCTCCTGTTTTTTTCAACCTAAAACAGCCTCTTCAATCTTGTTATCAGATTTTACAGCATTGCATCAAAATCAGTGCTTCTGCCACGAACATTTTTGTCATTTCCGATTTGAAAACTGACGAAAAATGATCAATATTTTGTGCCAATTTAGCAATGCAAAAACTGCTTCTGCTGAACTGTGCAATTTTCTCAAGAAATTTTCTACCTACAGTAATTCTTAAAAACCTGTAGGAAAACATTTTATAGTCTGTTTTTCTTGAAATGCTTTTTAATAAAAGTACAAAGGTCATGACTAGGATAATGATTATTTGAAAGAGATATCATCACCACTCCCTTCCTTATGGTTCCAGAGAGTAAAAAACACAAAAAAACTAAAAGGAAAAAAATCAGAAAGAAGAGAAAAATAAAAAAACAAAAAAGTCGTAGTCGCAATGTAGAATCGGTGTCCAAGTTCGAACAATGTCTGGAAAAATCATCCTCTGTTGTCTAAAATCACAAGATTTCAATTAGATTTGGTTCTCTCACACTAATTTTCCCATGTTTGGGCACTAAAAATCACAAGAATCTTGACTTTGGGGAAGCAAGTTTGTGAGCATGACAGTGACGTACAGGGCACACATTCACCACTTTACTATATGATTACTAGAGACTGGATATTTACGTAGCAAAAAACGTCATTTTATGTAAAAAAATACGTAGAAAAAATTGGCTATTTACGTAACAAAAATATGTGAAAAAGATTCTTATTTCTTCAAAGTTTATTCTCAATTTCAATCTCAAAATTCAAAAATTAATCCAGCAAAAAGTTATTGAATGACGTAATATTCATCATTCCGATGTTTTCGAATGTCAAATTGTGACGACGATTTGTTAGCATCAATTTATATTGGGAAAATGAGCGTTCGACGTCTACTGATGCCAACAGAGCATACATTGTCACCAAACGAAATTGTGGATTGTCATTCTCTAGAAAGGCAACGATGTCGGGATTTTTTTGAGGCTCAAATCGAATTTTTCTTTGGCAAAACCTGTCAAAATTGTACCAGTCATAAGGTAAAGTGGGAGTGACTTCGATCAGGGGCGACTTGATCAGAGTATGGCATTTGATAACTATTTGAGATCAGCAGGAATGCCATACTCTGATCAAAGTCGCCCCTGATTAAAGTCACCTACATTCGCAGTCGAAAATTAATGATAATATTCGCAGTCGAAAATTAATATTCGCAGTCGATAATTGAATCAATTTGAACTTCCTGAACAATTCTAGAGTTATTCAAATTTTCTCAGCATTCCATTTCTTTTTAAGTCGCCATGAGCTATTTTCTTGCAGTTTTTTCTTATTTCACTGTCGTGGTTAGCCGAAAAATAGGTTGGGCATGATTTTTACAAAAAATTAATCCGTTAGTAGCTTGAAATTGATATATTTTTATCAAACTTTTGGCCTGAAACTTTTCCGCAGTTTTCAGTATGTTCCTCGTAGAAAAAATTTTTTTGTGCCATTGGCACAAATTTTTTTGGCCTCTTGTGCCAATTGGCACAAATGTCCTTGGCTTCGATCTGAAATGTGTGAACATTTGTTGTGGGTAGGATTTTAACATGCTGTTAGTAAATGATTAATTTGTTGAAAAAGTTCCTCTTTAACATTCAAATGGTCGACCAATCCTTTGCTTATTTGGCAAACTTTACCATCATCATCTTCAAGTGCATCCAAAAACAACTTGATTTTGTCATAGTTCTCGCACAAAAATACTGCACAGCAGATCCAACTACCCCAATGTGTAACAACAGCATTAGGTGGCAATGCGAGACCATCTATAGCCGTAAAAAAGATGTTTCAATAACATAGCGCAAGTTTTCAGATGATGCAAATACAACTAACCCATCATTTCTTTGTACAGTTGAACGTGAGCAGGTGCTTTCAATAGAACTTTTCGAAGAGCTCCAATAAAGTCCTTGGCATGACTGTACTCATTTCGAATTGACTCACACACACGGTGCAATGAATGTGCCAAACATGTAACGTGATGCAAATTCGGAAACATTGCCTTCAAATTAGTCATTGCAAGCACCATGTACCCAGCTTGATCACTCACAACCTGAAGGAGTTTGTCGTACTGTATGCCACCAGGCCACAAAGTAGTGCAAGCATTGATTATGCTACCCATAACAGTCGAATTGTTGGTCTTTTCTAAATTATACATCTAAAAATAAAAATGGACTTGAATATTATTTAAAGTTTTAAAATCAATAATTGGCCTTTAACAACATTGGCTTGACACATGTTCCATTCAACGGCAAGACTGTAATCTGTTTTTTATAAAATGCTTCCAAATAGAAAAGTGACATAAATCAGTACTCCCGCCAAAATCATTTACATAAAGTTCTGTTTTTAAAATTTTTCACTCAAAAAATTGCTAAAGGTTAGGTCAGTACACTCACAAATTTCCAGTCCGACATGACATTTTGTTTATCAGAAAATCGCAAAAATCTGAAATACTACTTGCTTTCCACTTTCATTATTTGGAAGCATTTTAAGAAAAACAGACTACAGCACGTTGAACACAAATCTTCGAAGCCCGTCGGTTGTTTCATCAACAATTAAGCATACTTGACTGTCACCAACTATGGCTCGAATTTTTTCAATAGTTTCATCACAAATGAGTTTAATATAGTTTTTGCGTAATGTACTTTCATCGGGAATTTTTCGGTCAGTACATTGTGTGAGAAACTTGCAAAGTGGTTTCTTGCTCAATTTAAACAACGGTATACCCGACTGAATGAAGACCCAGGTCGAATCCATCTCGAAGTTTTTATTTTTGGAATTACTGGATGCTGCCTTTTCGAAGCTTTCAGCTAAAAAGGCTTGCTGTGATGCTTTCGATTTACTCTTTATTGCCAACTCTCGGTGCTTTAATGTTTTCAAGTGTTGTTTTATGGCTTGTTTACAATGAGTGTAATCAATTTTTATTGTTGTATCACAAACATCGCATTTGATTATACAACCATCAGAAATGACAAAATCATCATTGAATGCGAGTGCTAACAATTTTAAAGATAGGTGAGTCGTTTTCGGCATTACTAAATAGTAAATAAAATTATAGTAAGTCAATCTGAAGAGGAAAACAAGTTAAATTGAAAAAAACTGGATATAAGTAAGAATACAGAATTTAAGTAAAAATACGTAAAATACAATGAAATACGGGGAAATATGTGGGGGGAAAAATGATCCTGGGAAGTTCAGAACAACAATTTTCATCGTTTTAGAACATGCTGAGTTCGAATTCTATCTCAAAAAAAGTAAGTAATTTACGTAGAAATCTGGTCTCTAATGATTACGTACCCGAATTCAGTGGTTTTAGAATTTAAGCTGATTTCTGATGTAAAGATGGCATAGAAAAAATGCTAGTGTAAACTTACACTATTTGCTGCCCCATCTAATGCAATATAACAAGAGCAATTGCATCCTACACTGAATATGTTTTCCATTGGAGGAACTGAAAACCACAAAAACTTCATCTGATATATAGGATCTATGAAAATTTGATTCTACAGTAAGCTTCATTTGTCATCATCTTGACTATCAAACCTTCATACGAAATTACCTTTTTTCCAAGGGACATTTTTTTATCATGCATGGACTTACACCAGATAGATAGAGGAATACGTGTTGGTATAATGAAATGTTGCAATTGGATTGTGTGGGGTCGATTTGTCATCAAAGGTGTATGGTGATGAATTTTTCTCCATGGTCCTCCTCGTCCATGTCAGTACGCTGGTCCGGAGCAACTGCTGACGTGACTTCAGTACTGCGCCAAGTGACTAGACGTCTGAAAAAAAATTAGCTTTCAAAATAAAATCAGAATGCAAGTTTTCACTTCTTCCTTGTGATCGGTCAACAAGTGAACATCGACGCCATTTTTACTATTTTCCACCGTCAAACTGGTCGATGGCAGCGTAGTCGTTGTTTTTGTGCTCTTTGAGCTGGAAATGTTCACCTTTTGAACCTTCCTTTCTTGCTTGCTGATCCTCGATTTTTTAAAGTTTTTAGTGATTTTTGGTTCAAAAGTTGTCATTAGTTGATCTTCTTCATCTTCGTCGTCGATCAGTTTGATAGAAATTTGTTTCACTTTCGCTTTTAGTTTATTTGCATAATTAATTTGCACTCTAGTTAATCCGTTATATTTGAATAACAAGTCGGTGTTTTGTATGGGTTTGAAATTTGAAAATTTTTCATAAATCTTGGCCGCCGGCTTCGATGTTGAACTAGTCGACAATGTTTTTGTAGTAAATTTTGCAGGAGGCACATGCTTTTTAGTAGTTGAGGATAGTTTACCTGAAAATTAATGTAACGTGTCAAACAGTCAAGTTTCATTAGTCAAGTATCAGCTTTGATATATAACATCGAAGATACAGTTGAAAATTGCAGTAGAGCAAGATTTTTACAGGCGACCGATCACCATGGATGAGAACCCATTATGTTACTATACAATCCCTCAACCCAAAAAATTGCAGAAATACATTTGTTTACATAAATGAATGTTTTTCGTGTGAACTGACTGCGTCCATTGAATTCCCCATGGTTAAAACATCTTTCCTCAAAAATCGCAGAAGTACTTCTGTCTACACTCCATTTGATTTTTTGTGTAAAGTGATCACATTCCTTAAATTCCTCGTGATCAAAAATCCCTTCCGAAGAAAAATTTACACCCGGGATAATTTTTTGGATAAAGTAATCACATTCATTACATTCCTCCTGGTCGAAAACCCCTTCGACAAAAAAATCACGAAAATAGGCGTGGTTAAATCGGAGATAATTTTTTGATGTAAAGTGACACATCCATTGAATTCCCCGCATGGGCCAGGTGGTGATGGTAATTGAGGATACAATACAGAATGTTGAGATGACAGAAATCAAGGTGGCAATGGTCTGGTGTCAATGGTGGATAACGTGATGACAAAGAACCAGGTGCTAATGGCTGACCCAATAGAGCTCATGGTGGTGATGGAAGCCATGGTATCAGTGGTAGTCCATGCAGTAATAGTGGTTCTGAAGATCATGGCAATCATGTTGGTAATGATAGGTCTGATGGAAATAGTCATTACAGTTTACATGATAGTCATCGTCGAGCACGTTATGGGTAATTATGGTATCCATGGTTTGGGGGTAGGTCATAGAGTAAAACGTTGCACTGCAATGTAAATAAATTATATGCCATGTGTTATGTACATAGTTTATACAATAAAAAGTCTGTAATTCAATCTGTAAGATGTATTATAATTTTCTATTTTTTAACTGTCAAGATTTTTCTTAATCATCTGAAGTTGAAATGGAGTAAAGCAAAAAGAAAAAAATTTATCCAGGTTCAAGTTTTTCATTTCAGACAACTTTATTCTGTTATAATTTGAGTATAATGATGAAAAGAATAACTGGATATGTAACTATCAGTGACCTAGTCTTCTAATATGCATGTGTCCCATTGTTCTATGTTCTAATTTCTGCATGCCAATGTATGTATCCTATTGTCTCATGTCCTAGTGATGGGTTACTGCCAATGAAGTCTACGTTTTTGAGTATCTCTTTTTGCTATTAGCTGATATTTCTGTTTTTTTGTGTTGCACTGTCATTACCTTTTATCCCAGTAAAGAAGTTGTAAATTTTTCTACTTTAGATACACACTTCAAAAGTTCTATTCAGGTTGACTATTTATGTTCTCATTGTGCCTAACTCATGGAGTTACCTTCTTGGCACTAAGAGCTTATTTTACAGTCATTTTTACTTGAACAAATACACTGTGAGTGCCTTGGGAGCCAATATCTCAGCCAGTGAGCTATATAAAATGACTAGTAATTACAGAAAAATGTGCTTATTGCATAATTGGGCATCAAGTGCAAAAAGATAAGAATTTGTATTTCTTTGGGCAAATAAATGACAATTTTTTGGGTAAATAAATAAAACCTTATGTATTGCACATTTAGTTATAAAACAGCAAATTTTTTCCAATGTTCATGGTTGTATAATTCTGCACTAAACACCGTTTTAGATTATTGCAAAATACATCAACAGATGTAGAATCACTGACATTTAGAAGCATGCTCTTTTAATATGTACTCTGCTGAAGATATTTAGGGATCATTATTTAGTTAAAGAATTACATATAAAAATCACATTGCAATCCAATTTATTCAAATTAGCTGTTGATGCTGGTGCAGCTAATGCAGACCTATATGAGGTCTGCATTAGCTGCACCGGCATCAACAGCAAATTTATACATTTATCTGCAAAATTGTCCACCACTTTGGTTAAATGTTGCTAACAAACTCTTGCTTGATGCGAGAAAAGGGCTGCTAAGGCAGAAAGTCTTTCAGCTGTCATTGAACTGCATAGGGTTGTCAGGATCTATTTCAGAGTTGAAAAGATATGCTCAGCAGATGCTGTAGTAACCAGCAGAGTTTCTAACAATTGCAATGCTTCGCATACGTTTGGGTAGAAATCCTTCAGATGAGGATTCATTGAGAAACACTGCACTTTGCGTAGAAAGTCGTCTTAATCAGAATTGACTGCACACATTTTCCAACAATTTCAGCATAAACTAATGTTTGTTAATGCCATGGAAATGTTTTTGGTACTGATCAATAGCTTTTTTCACTTTATCATATGACCAATCTTTGGTGAAATGTTGAATGAAATGTTGAAGACTGAAGGCTGTGTATTAGCAATCTTTTAAGTATAAGTTCAACTGCTCAATGATTTTGGCAAAGTAGGTTTTAAATACTATGCTCTTATAAAACTGTTTAACAGAAACATTTTTTTCTTCGAGTTGTGCTTGATTTGCCTCATTTGCAGATTTAAGATATCAGAAGGGTCTCCAGAATTGTGGCTTAATTTCTCAACTCACAGGTGATGAGTACTGCCTCTCAAATTTTTGATCATCATCTTTGTATTTGTGAAATGCTTCTTGTGTCAGTCCAATTGGTTTGGAAGCAGAGATTGTATCAATACTTTTTTGCTAGAGAAGAACTGGCAAATGTTCTAATAATTCATCAGCAGCTGATGCTATGTGTAAGGCTATTATTACACACAAAAGTACTGATACCATTCAAAAAATCTTCAACACTTCTGTCATTGCTGGTTTCTGATATGTTTTGTACAGTTGCAGTTATAGGCAAGAACAAGTTCCTAAATGTTAGTGAAATGGTACATTGTTCAATCCATTGAGTTGGGTAAAATTAATTTTGTATATTGACTATTTGGTAAAGGGCTCTCAATGAAAGTTTTTAACATTTCTGCTCATTCAGAACTGCCAGATAAAAATAAAATTATTCCTTGGTTGCAAGAAAGTAGATGTGATATGTAATGATCCGCTAAATTCAATCAATGACTAGTACAGTGGAAATAGTGGGCTGTTTGGTACACTTTTTTTTTGCTTGAACACCCTTCAATTTTCCAGCCATGTTGGCTGCATCATCATAGCCTCGTGCAACAATGCCGCCCATATCAGTACCCAAATTGATCAAGCATCCAATCAATGACTAGTTAATTGACTCACCATTTGTGTCATGACTGATTGAAAACTGAGAAAACTTTCTTGTAATTCTAAGCTTTTGTTAATGTAACACATAACTATTGACAAATATTCATTGTCAAAATATGCTATTTACTGCAAACATTCCACTCCTGTTGATGTTGGCCAATATATTTTGCAAAATTACATCCAAAAAGTTATCAAAAGTTCATTTTGTACGTTGCGGCTGCAGTATATGTTGCCAGGGGAATTTAAGAGGCTGATGACATCTGTGTCGCCAGCTTGTGCCGAAAGCCATAGGATTCCATAAAACAAGCCATCATTATGATCTGTTTTCTCTAATATTAGAGAACCAGTAAATGCTTTAACTCACAGTGGCAACTCGTATTTTAAAATGAACAGTTAGACTTTTAAGTGATGAAAACATGCTTAATATTCTCTAAACATGATGCATAGATAGGAATTTAATAAGGTGAAACAAAATTAACAGGTCAACTCACTTTCCATCACTTGATGATCTATGATGACTGATTCTTCAAAAGACTTATTCACTGCCTGAAGTACATTAGTTGCTTGAAAATAATGGCAATTTATTTTTCTGTAAATTTGAACAAGGCAGAAGATCAAAAGTATCAGATAAGGTAGAATTCTGCTTTTCCTATATATGAACTAACACAGACTTTTGCTTGACTCTGCAGTCAAAGAAATTAGAGCACAAATAAATTTCAATCTATTTGCGTCAAAGTAATATGCAGACAGTGTAAGACTTGTCAGGAAGTCCTTAAAACGACGGGAGGTTCAATAACAAGTCAGTCTGCAGTATGGTGATGGCCTTCATACACATAATTCAGCTGGAATGGAACACAGGCTTTGCAGTAAAGTTCGTGCTCCAGATGGCTTTAACCTGATGACTTACCTTTAAGCCAACTTAGTAAAAAAAGAGTTGTCAGAACTCAGAAGACAGAGAAAACATGATTGATCATTAAGCCAAACTGGTTGAATATGTTGTTTGCGAGCAACTTGTACAACTGGCCTAAACTTGTATCCAATATCTGGCCATATAACAATTTGTATAAAAATTGATCTTCTCCTTGTTCATTAGATTCTTCTTGACTGCAAGCAATACGTCATACTTAGACGAGGCCGGCGGCTTAACATCTGCAGAAAGTGGAATAGGATTCAGGTAAATGTTCTCATATTCCCTTGACACCTGCTACAAATCAGGCATATTTGTGCTCAATGAAGCTTCATCATTAAAGTAACAAAAAATTACTTGTTAAAATAGTCGTATTATGTGGCATAAATTCACTTAGCTGTGGATGCAGCCTTGTCTTCTGTCGCTGAAACATCTTCAGTTTCGATTAGTTCATTTTCTGTTTTTCAATAAGGTGCTGATGCACGAAAAAGGAATGTTCAATCATAATTTAGACAAATTTTTAGCCTTATGTCATAGACTTTTCAATTACAAGTAGTATTGACAAAACTTGCTTGAAAAAACCAAAAGCATGAAAAACTAATCATCAAAATAGTACAAAACATGCGTGAATTCGACCTTGATGGAATATCAGGCAGTTTAGCAATATGTTGTAAGTTTATCAGTTTAGCAATTTAGTTATAAATATTTATAATATATAATAACATATAACATAATAAAAATAGTAAAATAATAATATATAATAAATAAATTAAATATTATAAATATTATAAATATATTTAGCAATAAGTTTAGCAATTTAGTTTAGCATTGTATTGTTTAACAGTACAGAAAAAGGTGAAATCGTTTTGCACAACCGGCAAAGCAAGAACTGAGAAACAAGCCAAATGACTATGATATAAAGTCTATTATACAATTCAGTGTGAGTGCAGAAAAATTTGATGAATTTTTACTCAACAAACTGTAAAGTGAAAAGTTGCATTTCAGACTTGAATTTTTCTTGGAGAAAGTACAAAAGGTTTTGCTTTTTTTGAACACTTGAAACACTTCGTTCCATGGCCCCCCTGCCTACAGGCGCCAGGTCTATTGTATCATTTTTGCAGCTTCACGTTTTTTGGTTGTGGTTCTAATTAGTATTTAAATTTTGATCCACAATCAGGCAGAAATGGCAAATCTTTATCTTTCATTGACAAATAGCTATATCGTTGTTGGTGAGCATTTCTGCAAAATTTATTCCGATTGGTTCAAGCACTAGTGTTGTATAAATGACTGTTAAAGTTATTCATCTTTCACAGGCTCGAAGGATGGATTTTCAGAGGGAAATGAAACAAGTGATAACATTTGTGAGCTCAGTCTTTGACTATATTACGTATTCTCGTAGCATCATGGAAACATTTAGCAACCAGTTGACTAATTTATGAGTCAAGTACTTTATTTTTTGCAAAAAGCTCTGATAGAGAGTTAGATTGAGATGCTATGAAGCATAACTTTTGTCCTTTCAACATTGGATAACAATATTAGTAAAAAAGTGTGTGTTTCATGGTTCTTCAATATTCAGAAATGTCTGGAAATTTCATTCCTTGATGAAGAAGGTACTTTTATCAATTGATAGTGCTGTGACATTTGCGTCCAGTTTTTCCTTAACTTTGGCGATTATTAGAAGAGCAGCTAACACAAGAGCTGAAAATTTCCTGCCATGACCTTGTTAGTCAACATTTTTCTAGTAATACTCAAATATCGAACACAGTCCTATCCAAGTCAAAAATTGAGGAGCATTGTGGTCTTCCTCCGAATTTCATGGAGCGAGACAGCATGCAGCTATGAAATAAAAAGTATGAAGCTTTTTATCATGTAAAGATTTGGTATCAAATTAATTATATATTTTTTTGTTAATGATTCATTTGGGACACGATGTTTATCCTGATCCCTGTGATAACTGTGTTATTCAGCATTGACCTAACACCAATCTGAAGAACCTATCTCCATCTATTATTTCAAAGTGAATAGATTATAGTTATAATCGTTCAGCTGAAATGTATCAGTCAATACAGTGATCGAAATGACTGGAGATGCATTAATTATTTTTAAAAAGAAGTTCTTGGGTATTCATGCAATTGTTACCTCAAGCTTGAATCTGATTTCGAAAATTTTAAATCCAAAGAGTATCTTTCATCCAGAAGATTGCCAACTATCCTAGTTAAAAAATTGATGAACCAATGAATGAGGAATAAATTCACATATACAAAGAGATTAGTAATATCATTGCCAACGGGTAAACTGAAGAGTATTTCACCTACACACACCATCATTAAGGAAAGGGTTTTGGAGGTGATTTCCTCTAAAAAGTGTTCCAAACAGCTCAAGCAGCTAATTTTCAAGGTGAACAATTATTTCCTAATGCAACTATTTGGTATCAGTTAATATATTTCCTTCAGGTCTATTGAAAAAGAAACAGTTTGGAAGTGTGTAGCTTCAGTTTTGACAAAGTTATAGGTGACTGAACTTTGGTCGTCATCCTCTAGATTTCCCTTCTCTGTCATTTAACGCAGAACCAATGAAACATGTGTTTGAGATTCAAACATTTCTCTAACAATTGGACAAATAATTCCCAAACAGTGCTTGAAGTAATTTCGTTTGTCCGTGTTTGAAAAGTGCTTGTTTCTCCTTCCTGAAGTGTTAGTGGATCATTTGTGGATTACTTGAGGGTGCAGTGAATGAAAAAAACAACTGTAGGTGCATGTCAGAGGTAAAAAAGTTTGATGAACACGTGGGTCCGACAAATTTGAGTGGAACATCTCTTATGAAAATATTGGCCCTATTTACTGGGAAAATATCTGGGCTACTGCGGTTTTATAGGCTACTGTAGTTTTATGTGTAGATTCCACTTAGATCATACTGTGTGTGCTTGGAGGAAATAACCCTTGCTATCCAAAAATTCAAAGTGAAAAATTTACAATAAAGTTTTGTACTGCAATCATCCATTTTGGTGAGCAGAAATTTATAGAAAAATTCAGGAAAACTCTTCAATATCACCAGTTCTATCTGACATCAACTATTGTCAGTCACTGTCATAGGTGTTGAAAATTTATGCATGAAAAGCTCTTTACAGGTGCATTAATAGAAAACCCATTACTGTCCATTTTGTTTCAAATGCTCCTTGGTGCGACAAGAGGCAAGATGCAAATGAGAGGAAAAGAAGGACGGTACAGCTTTCCTGCAAAATCTCACGGAGTTTTTTATTTGCAAAAACATCTTTTATGGTGGGGCATGTTATTTTGAAAAATGTAAGGCAATCTAGAGATTCTTCCTATGGTGGAATTCATAAGTGACAAGTGGGAAAGACTTGAAAACAAGTGAGATTTCACGTTTGGGACAAAGTTGGGCCACCCTATTCTAGTAAACTTTGTGCAGTATGGACGACTAGCTCAAATGAGTAACAAAGGAAAGTGGCTTGTAATACATTCTCCTTCACTAATCTCCAGTGAATAAAAGCTTTGCATGTGATTTATGACTTACAGATGACATTTGTATTCTTCTTGGCTGGCCTACAAAGGATAAGAGAGTTTGAGAAATGTTTGTGGATTATTTCAACTGTCCTGATGGATGTTTGAGGACTGTTCGTGCCTTGTTTGTTGACTGTTTGAGGATATTTTTTCGTCCCTGGCCCCAAAAATTTTTCCGACAGAGCTGAAACAATCCGCAAACTGTTTGTTTTTGAAGCGTTTGAAGTTGGATGGCGTTGTTTTTCCAACGGACTGTATATCATATAATGTCTGCGAATATCCTAGTCATTACTTCTTGGAAGTATTTTGTATTCGTATATTTTCCTTTTATTATGCTTTTATTATACTTTTCTTTTTATTTCATTTTATTATTTTTTGTATTTTCCATCTCTAGTTTTTATCAGCTGATGCTTACTCTCTGTTCTACTGATTGGAATTCTTCTCTGAATGATCACGTGCTTTATATTCCAGAGTTTTTGACCTTCATGCGGCCTTGATCAGGGATCATTATCCAAATGGTTGAATGTGGCAATTTTTAGTGGAAAACGAGGTTTTTGCATTTACAAGCATTTTTTCGTATAAGTTCGACGTTTTTTGCTGCGACTGTTTGGCATACTTTGTTTCCTCAAGTTAAAATTCACTATTCAATGAATGACGTTTTTTGCAATCGATTCTGAATTGATAGTCAAGTAAAATATTTTCTTCTTCTCTTCTAATCTTCTTCTCTTCTAATCTTCTTCTCTTCTAATCTTCTTCTCTTCTAATCTCCTAATTCTAATCTCCTAATTCTAATCTAATCTTCTAATCTAATCTCTAATCTTCTAATCATCCAATATGTTGCTCATAAAAAGTTGTCAAATCGCGAGATTTCTCATAGATATCGGAGTTTCGTCATTCTGGGTACGTGGTGATTCATTCGCATTTACAAAAACACGTATACGCCGTTACTTTCCGCGTAAAACTCAGCTGCCTAATACTGTAGCTAGACGTACAGGATTATAGTGTGTTTTTCTCGAAATGCTTCTAAATAATGAAAGTGGAAAGCAAGTAGTATTTCAAATTTTCACGATTTTCTGATAAACAACATATCGTATAGGACTGAAAATTTATGAGCATACCGACCACAAGTTTAACAATTTTTCGAGTGAAAAATTTTACGATAAGAGCTTTATGTGAACGACTTTGACGACAGTTCTTATTTGTGTCACTGTTCTACTTGGAAGCATTCTACAAAAAACAGGCTATAGGTGTATTGCACCAGCACCGTTTTTTTCCTCGAAGCCTTTTTCCACATGAGAATCGGACCTAAAATTTTTTCCCTCATTTTCAAAAAATTTTCCACGTTTTTAAAAACGTTTGTAATGTGGTTACGGATGCTTTTTTATGCATTTTAGGAGCATCTCCAAGCATTCCAGTGTATTTGGAGTCAGAAACCCGCAAAAATTAGGAAAAAAATTGAGAAAATTCTGGTATGTTAGTCAAAATGAGCTGATGAAGAATATATCGGTGTTCTACAAGAGCAGAGAAAGCATCCTAACGACAGAGTTGTCACGAATTTATCCTTTATTAATATTTCGGTATTATTGCAGCTGGTACACATTACCCTATAGCGTTATAATAATGAGTGTGTATGCAGTATATTCGTCAGATTATCGATTTCTGTAGCAAAAATACTAACTTGCTCATCAAATTCCAAAATAGCCAAAAGAAGCTAAAAACGCGTTAAACGCCACCTTGGGAGGCTTGGGCACGACCACACGACCCGCGAGAGGTCAAGGGGTAAGGCGCCGCACATATTCTTGCAAATTGCGCTGTTTCTTGGAATCTTGTCAACAATTTGATTAAAATATTGACTACTAAAATGAGCGTTAACTGCCACACATTGTGAGGGGCCAGGCCACATGCCCCGGGGGACGTCAAGGGGTAAGGCGCCACACATGTTCTCGCAAATTGGGCAAATTTTTATTTTTTATATGTTTTTTTCTCATAATTTCTTGTTTTTTCTGTTTTTTTATATTTGTTTTTTCTTCTTATTTTTCTGTGTTTTTTACTCAGTTTTTTAGTTATTGTATTTTTTCGGTTTTATGAGTTTTCTTCAAATTTATTCTATTCTTTGCTAGTTACCTGTTGTTACTCATTTTTTTCTTTTTCTTTTCATTTGTTTTGTTTTTTTGTTGAGCTTTGGTTTTTAATTTTAAAAATCGCGCTTTCTGTATTTGTATTTCTTATATGTTTTTTTCTTTTTGTTATTTCTTCATTTTTACTTACTTTTAATTTTTTTTCTTTTTTTATCTGTTTTTTCTGCAGTTTTTCAATTGAATATTTAGTCATTTTTTTTTATTTATTTATCTTTTTTCAGTTTACGAATTTTTGTTGAATTGTTGTTTTTTGATTACTTTTTTTTAACTTTCTCGTATGTATTTAATTTTTAGTTTTATATATTTTCTTTCAAATGTTTGTCTTCTGCTTGGTCTCTGTTTTTATTCATTTTTTTAAATTTTTCTTCTGTTTTTTTTCAGTTGATTTATTTTTTCAAGTTTTGATTTTGATTGAAAATTGCGTTTCTCTGTTTTTGTTTTTTATTGATTTGTTGTTTTCAAGCTTTTTCATTTTTTGATTTATTTTTTTGCTTTTGTCTTTTTTGTCAGTTTGAATATGGTTTTCGTTGTCAAGTTTTTTGTTTTTTATTGAAAAATTATAGTTCAAGATGTCAGACAATTATGTAATTTTTGTGAAAACACACGGCAATCATAAAATTTATTTTTGATGTCAAACAACATGATATTTCAGTCTAGATTGGATGATTTTCTCGCATTTCATTTAAGATCACATTGAATGCATTATCAGTGTTCAAGCCCCGCCACCAAAATTCAGCCATGTGACCAGGCAAAAGGTCGCGACTTTTTCCACGCATTTTCCACATTATTATCGTTTTGGCGGCACCCCAGCAAGTTTCAATTTATTGAGTGTGAGTTACTGGGTCAACAAAAAATAACGAATGGTTGCCTGTTTCATGTATATAGTTCAATGTGACCAGTCCATTATATGCAGCCCATTCGTCACTCCTGATCATTGTTCCTGAATGAAATTGTGTCCCATTAGCTCAACCATATTAAGAGTGGTTAGTTTGTACCATAATTGGTGAGATCATTTACGCATCTTGATTTTTTATGCCTATCCTAACCTCTATTGTACTCCTACATCAGATTTTCAAGAATGGAACAATCTATTTTACCAGGTGCAACATTTCTTTGTATAATCGGAATTAACGTATTTGCGTCATGATGCATAACTTGGAAGAAATGGCAGTTCCAATTTATTGTCTTGCTGCTTTTGAACCAAGCCAAATATCCAAGGACCATCGACTGCAGCTCTATAGTTTCGCCTGGCTGGTCCCACTAGATTTCCTAAAACCATGCGACCCGCGCCATTACTGGCTGCCTTTCTCCAACCTCTGAAGTAACTTTCATCAATTTCAACAATCTCGTTGGGGCCATCCATTAAGCCCTGTTCATACTTCTGCTTGGTGAGCAAATTTACCCTGAGCATGCGCGCTGAGCATCTCCAAGCACAGCTCTGAGCATGTTCAGCGAGCATGCTCAGCGAGCATGCTCAGGGATGCTCAGCCAGCATCTTGCTCAGCAAGCATGCTCGGAGTTGGTTCATACTTCGTGAGCCAATTTTTCGTGAGGACAAATTTCATTTCTGCTTATTGATCGGTCTGTGAGTTTTGCGTTTTGAAATGTATTTTTCCAAAACCTTGAAAATTTGCGTTCTTACCCATTTGTTGCCCATCAATAATTGCTCCATCAAAAGAAATCAAACAGGGCGAGGTCGCAGTTTGGTCAACATGCCACACTTTTCTCCGACTTGAAAAATAATGATGCAGGGTAATTTTTTAAAATTTACCACATGTCGGGACCACGATTTGATGATTTACTTCGACGATTACATTCCAAAATTCGTTTTTTCCCGATCTCTTTGTAATCAAGTGATTGAGCATTCCACAGAAATTCTTTCTCACGAACAAGTTCAATAAGTTTAAATTTTTCATCTTCTGATAATTTTTTTCGAATAGACATGACAAAAAAATTTTCACAACAAAAAAATCTACAGGCAGAATACACGCAACTTATTTTAAACTATATACAATGCAAACCGAGTCACAGTTTTACATAGTTTTGCCTTGTCTCTAGGCAGTTTTTCATTGTCTATACTTATAACGTATGTTGCTTGACGAGCATGCTCAGAGGAGTTGAACGTTTTTCTACTACCCCAAGAATGCTCGATGAGCAAATTTTTTGTGCTCGGGGTCCTGCTCGAACAGCAAATATTTACGCACTGAGTATGCTCGGCCAGCAGCTTGCTTCGACGCTGTGCTCCCCAAACATCTCGGAGCACAGCTCGTCAAGCATGCTCGCCGAGCAACAAGCAGAAGTATGAACCGGGCTTTAATGGCGCATTTTTCAATTTGTTGGCCAATATTTCACGAATATAGTGAAACCAATCGATGATTGTATGATCTCCTTGGCCAATAATGGTGCCTCAAAAGTTTTGTGATATTTGCAGAGATTGTAGGAGATGTGTCATAAATAGTGCTGTGAAGCATTTCTTTGCTATTTTCCTTTGTTATTTCTCTTTATTTTTTATTGTTTTTGTTCTCCCTTTGTTGTCTGTCTTTTCTTCTTTTCACTCACTTCTTTGTTATTATTTCTTTTTCTCTATGCTACATTTCCCACTTTTTCATTTATTCATCCTTTTTTTGGTTTTTTTTCTTTTCGTCTTTCTTCCACTCAAAGGGTTATATTTTTATCAGGGTAAAGCGACATTCATATGGCAGTGAATTTTCATTCAGGGTAAAAAAATCGTCCTGCATGAAACAAAGCAGAAGGATGGAAAAGTTGAGAAAATATGAAAGTAAAAACCAGAGAGAAAAAGGAAGAGAAGAAAAAAATAAAAAGGAAAAGGAAAAACGAACATAAAAGAAGAAGAAAGAAAACGAAAATAAAAAAGGGATAGAAGGTGAGACACATTGGAGAGAAGGATTATCTCTTTTGAGGACCATTCTTATGTAGTTCATGAGAATAAATGTACTGAGAATGATTCTTTTAGGGATCTTTGTTTGAACTACTTCTTGCTTGAATCTTTTTGTGCTGAAAAGTCATGAAAATGCATAATATCATTTTCCGAAATACAAACTCAAAACTTTGCGTGTCTGTTTGACGCCCATTTCCATTGCCCAACACCACGTAATGAGTAAAATCTTTGAGCTCGACAATTTGACATTTGGACGTCCAAGTATATCGAATCGTGAAAACCATGTGGCATTTCCTTGACCGCCAATAAAGCCGCCACCATTTTTAAGCGACTTATATCTTTTGCAACTATTGCAGCAAACATAATGGCAGTGATCTGCGTATTTAATGGAATTGATGAATGTATCATGATACACATTTACATCATGGGATAGGGCACATCAAACGAAAATTCCAAACATTATTATTCCCTATCATGGTCACTTGACAGACAAAATTATTCAGAAAAAAACCAAATAGACATCCTGTAATCATACACCCTCCAAAAAACTATTGCATGCATGAGTACTCGAATTTCAAATGCTTGTAAACATACATGCACAGCATAGAAATTCTGCTGGGGGTCAGCCAGGACAGGGGGTGGAATACAAATATTTCTTTTTCATTCTTGATAATGAAAAAAATGTCTTAGAAAGGTCTTCTAACGTCCAAACAGCATATTTTCACAACCATATTAGTCACACATGAGAAATAATTTGCTTAGACAGCACTTTTTGAAGTTTTAATGTTACTCCTTTGGAATCAAGTATGCTTTTTTTAGAAAAATTGTTAAACTACAGCGTCATTTCCATCCTTATGACGACTTTCTCTTCTCTCTTACTCATTTTCCTTCGTCAACTTGTCAATCATAGCTAGTTGAGTCCAATCTGCTGATGGTCAGCAAGAATCTGCTGGGGGTCTATAAAAATCTGCTGAGGGTCAATAAAAATCTGCTGGGGCTCAAAACCCCCCCCCCCACGTTCATGTATGCTTGTAAATACTGTACTTCGAATCGTCGTTTGGTACTTAACGCCCCTACAATTTTGAGTCAAAGTGCACAGTGGACGATTAGCAAATTGTACAACACCAGGTACATCAGGAAGGAGGCCATTTCTCACGGCAAACCTGCAAGCCAATGTTTCATCCCGACATAGGTCAACTATTTCTATTATGTTCGGGTCAATTCCATTCAACGCTTGCACAACGGCCATAATACAGAAAAATTAAGAAAAATCCTGAAAAATTTATGACCTAATAGCTAAAGACGACTTTATGATTATTTATTTCAACAGAGAAAACAAAAAATATTACATACAACGATTTTCAGTTTTAAAATTAAAAACAAAATTGTCGGGGTAACCCGCGTATCGCATTGGGTCAATAGTTCCAAGGTTAAAAACGATGGCCATTCACCTAGGTCGTTGTTGGATTAAAAATCGCGACTTATTATTTTCGAAAATTCTAATTCTAAAAATAAAAGATTGTTGGCCATTGAACATTTTTTTACAATTTTTGAAAGTAAAATTCGACGTTGATCCAAAGTTAAATCCGAAAACTGAAATTTATTCGACCACTAGAAAAAAATTAAAATTGAAAAAAATTAAAAATAGAAAAAAATTAAAAAAGCTTTCAAAAAAAAATTTTTTTTTCAATTCAAGAAAATAAAAACAGAAAAAATACAAACGAACAGCAAGTGCAGCACATAAACCATAAAATTCATAACAATGCGCAATTTTTCCAGAAAAAAATTTCAGAAAACTAAAAAACGTAGAAATAAACTACAAAAAAGCGAAAAAACAGATTAAAAAATTACGAACAAAACATTTTTTGACGTAAAATAAACGACAAAAACAAATGAAATCCAAAAAACAAAAAATTCCATCATGAACTCTAATTTTGCAATCAAAAAACAAAAAGTCAACAAAAAAGGGAATAAAAAATAAAAACGAAAAGTTTTCATTTTGAATTTCATCTTAGTTTTTCAATAAAAAAACAAAAAACTTGACAACGAGAACCAAATTTAAACCGACAAAAAAGACAAAAGCAAAAAAATAAATCAAGGAATGGAAAAACTTGGAATCCACAAAATCAATAAAAAACAAAAACAGAGAAACGCAATTTTCAATCAAAATCAAAACTTGAAAAAATAAATCAACTGAAAAAAAAGAAAAATTTTAAAAAATGAATAAAAACAGACAGCAAGCAAAAGACAAAAATTTGAAAGAAAATATTTAAAACTAAAAAATAAATACATATGAGAAAGTAAAAAACAGTAATCAAAAACAACTCGACAAAAATTCATAAACTGAAAAAAAGATAAATTATAATGAATAAACAAAAAATAACTTGATATTCAATTAAAAACTGGAGAAAAAACAGATAAAAAAACAAACTAAAAATAAGTATAAATAAAGAAATAACAAAAAGGGAAAAACATATAAGAAATACAAATACAGAAATCACGATTTTTAAAATTAAAAACTAAAGCTCAACAAAAAAACAAAACAGATAAAAAGAAATAGAAAAAATGAGTAACAACAGAAAGCTAGCAAAAGAACATAAGAATTCGGAAAAACAACACATAAAACCGAAAAAAATACAATAACTAAAAAACTAACTAAAAAAACACGGAAAAATAAGAAGAAAAAACAAATATGAAAAACCGAAAAAACAAGAAATCATAAGAAAAAACATATAAAAAATAAAAATTTGCGCAATTTGCGAGAATATATGTGGCGCCTTACCCCTTGACCTCCCGCGGGATATGTGCCCTGGGCGCCTTACCCCTCGACCTCCCGCGGATCGTGTTGTCGTGCCCAAGCCTCCCAAAATGGTGTCCCTGCCGTTTGACGCGGTTTTAGCTTTTATTATCTATTCTCGAACTTGAAAAGCAAGTTGGGTTGTTTGCTACAACAATCAAAAGTCCGTTGAATATACTGTATCTCAACTCATCATAATAACGCTATATCAGCGTTTTTTTTGTACACGGACATTTGTGCCAATTGGCACAAGAGGCCAAAAAAATTTGTGCCAATGGCACAAAAATTTTTTTCACTAGAGACATATTGAAAACTGCGGAAAAGTTTTAGGCCAAAAGTTTGATAAAAAGTTATTGTTTAACGTATTAATTTTTTGTAGAAATCGTGCCCAACCTATTGTCAGTGAGAAGAGAAAAAACTGTGCAACAAAATATTTCACGAAATTCCAAAAAGAAATGGAATGCTGAGACAATTTAAATAGCTCTAGAATTGTTCAGGAAGTTTAAATTGATTCAATTTTCGACTACGAACACGAATATCTATGTTATGTATATTTAACAACCACGTAAAGACTAGAGAAAATAAAGTCGAAAATCGCGTTAATTTTCGATCGAAACATTGTGCCATTATCAACGATATCGATTTTTCTGTTCAGTTTCAGTTTTAAATCTGAATCTGACCGAATGAAGAGAGAATATTCAGAATTTCTTTTCACTCATCAGTCTTGACAGTCTATAAAATTTGCTGCAACGATACTAATACACTGTTCAAAGAGAAATCGTTCGCGTTCGGGTCAAATATACGAATAGGAAATATTATATTTATTGATTCGGCGCGAAGCGCCGAAAAATTTCTGCATTTTCAGCCCTAAAACGTCTAAAAATCAAGGAAATTTAATGTTTGACCAGCCAAAAAATTTGTGCCTATTGGCACAAACGCTCAAAATATTTTGTGCCATTCCAAATTTTTTTTTGTGCCAAAAACCATGTTTTGGCACAAAAAAAAAACACTACGCTATATGAGAACCATACCCAAAATTTTTTTCCTCATTTCGAAATTTTTTCCCTCAAAAGACCCCATTTGAGGAAAAAACGATGTTGCCAGTTTTTCCCCAAAATCGTGCTTTTTTGCGGGAAAAAAATTCGTAAAAGGGAAATAAATTTTGGTGATCGGATACAAAAAATGTGCATTTTGGTGCATTTTAGAAGATCATAAACTCAAATTTGTATAACTTTATTCATCATTATTCTGTATTAGCTAGCTCAGGCGCGGCTTTCAGCATGTCTACCTTCATTTATCATTTAATCTATAATAGTTTCCATCATCTTTAAGGTATTATTTCATGTTTTAATTGGTAATCTTCAGTATTGTATCGTGATATTTAATGAAGGTTCGCATTTTTTCTGTGACACATTTTTTGAGAAAGAGAGAAAAAAGTCAAGTCTCTGAGCTTTTTGATGCGATTATTCCTTTCTTAACGTGAAATCAATTCAGAAGCTTCACGGAAGTAGTTTTCGGAAATATCTATACTCTTCCTACTCGTATCTTTTCGGCCTAGTTCATGAGAGTTTGAAAATAAATTGTTGGTTTCAAAATTTTTTAAATGATAAAATTCTAGAAATTACGAACTTTGAACAGAAAATTCGAATTTAATACTTGAAATAAATCTTCGGAAATTGATTCTCTAGCGTCGCGGAATGTCGACACCCAAAAAATTTTCCGGCACTTGGTCTCATCTTATAGGGCTATTCCGTTCCGTCTATTTCTCATCATAGTTTTTTGTACTTTACAAACTTTTTGGCTCGCATACAAAGGAAAATTTGGGCCTTGTTTGTACCAGTACAAACAATGAAGAAATCGAAATTATTTCGGAAAATTGTAAATTTGTAATGTTGAGCATACCTGTAAGACCTCCGACCAATTGGGGGGGGGGGGGGGTCGAAAAAAGTCGGAATTTTTCCCAAAAAACATGCACTTTTTTGCAAATTTTTTTTATTTTTTCCAAACTGGGGGGAAGGGGGTTGGGTATATGGTTGGCAAAGTTGGGGGGGGGGGGGTCCCCCAATACCCCAAGTACAGGTATGATGTTGAGTTTGGTTTTCCACTCTACTACTATCTAGTAATTTTACTTTTGAGTCTCTCTAATGCTATTATCCCAAGAAATAAATAAAGAATCGAGTAGCAGTTAATAATCAGACTTTATTACACTATAATTTGATAACTATTAAGTAGTAAGGATGAATATGTCGCGTTAATCTTCATCTAAAATGCGCACAGATATTTTCCGAAAAGTACAAAAAATTTTATACCCTCGTTTGTACCAGTACAAACGGTTCGAGTTCGAGTACAAAAAAACCGTGCTTCTTATGTAATTCAAAGTCATTATGCTCTTGGATAGTTTGCTGGAAAACATGTTCCATAATTCTTGTAAATTAGACTTCAAACTCAAAAATTTTAATTTTTTTCTTCAATTTTGATGAATTAACGGCTCTAAAACCACCAGAAGGTTTGAAAAACCTTAAATAAAGCGTCTATGAGCATTTACGACTTCGGGAAAATAGGGAGACAAATTTTGACCACTTTCCCCATTTGGGAAAGGTCGGCGGGAAACAGTGGACTGAAGACAGTAATTCCGATGTCAAATCCATACCTTACCTGTAATTCGGGGACGGAGATTGAGAGGAATGGGGACCCTTTTAAGTTGGTCAACACTTTGCCCAACTCCCTAAACACGGAAAAATTGGGAAGAAAGTACCTTTTTTGGGAAAATTTTCGGCCCTATCTGGCACTATTTTACAATCATCTGGCATTAATGTGACATCATTGGAATCTAGCAATAAATCTGGCATAATATCCTGATTTTTGGTAGAATTTTCGCCTTTTCAAAAATTAAGTTTCGGACTGTGCACAGTGTTTTTTTTGCCGGAGATGAATGAAAACTTTTGGGGGCAAATGAAATTGAGGTAGTCATTTGTACAAGTACAAACGGTTCTTTCTCCATTGCATCAGATTTTTTTTGGCACACAGCAACCAAATTTTGGACTGTGCAACCAAATTTTTTCTGTCAAGTTGCACAGTGCAGCTGCATAAAAATCGCGTCAACCCTATTTCACCCAACCATGTCAGTGAAACTGATCGAGAAAACGGTTAATACGATTCAAAAAGAAATCGAATGCTGCGAGGATTCAGATATTTTTATAGAATTTGTCAGTAAGTTTATATTTTTCTTTTTCGGCTACGAATTTCTTCCAACATTACAACGATGTAAAAATTTGATTAAGGATGTCTATAATTGCTTTCTCCTGAAAATACCAAATCGAAAGTCGCGTCGCGTAAAGTTTTGATGGAAAAATTGTGCCAAAAATGTCAAGTTTTCTATTCGAATCAAACACTGCCGAACGAACAGATGAAGCTAACAATTTCTATTCATTCACCAGTCGTTGCGATAATACTAATGAACTATTCGAATAGAATTCGCTCGCGTTCCAGACAAATAAAAGTCGTCAATATTATACTCATTGACTTGGCCCGAGGCGCCTAGAAAATTTTACGTTTTCAACCCCTAAAATGACTAAAAATCAAAGAAATTCAGCCTTAGACCAGTCAAAAATTTTTGTCAATTGGCACAAACGCTCAAAATTTATTCTGCCATTCGAAATTTTTATGTGCTAAAAAGCATGTTTTGGTACATGGTCTGCGTTTTAGTTTTTTTGCCAAAATTTACTGCACAATAGGAGTAAAATACCTTGTTTTTCGAATTTCTTTCGATTCGTTTCGTTGTCCGTCTTAATCTTCTAGGTTCTCGACTATTATTTTTGTACATTCCGTTCATGACATCGAGTTACACGTCGTAACGAAAGAATTAAACTCAAAAATTTAAACCATTATGGCTTAGTTAAAAATCCCTTGAAGGTATCTTATGAAAGACTTTAACCTGGATCGGCACTTGCCCATCAGTTCAATGTTACACAAATCTTTAAACGCTGAATTGGATCGTGGAAGTGCCTAAACAGAACATCATATGTTCCAACGAAAACAGTAATTGTTTGAAGATACAGGTGATCATGTTAGCTTTTGGCTTAGCGTGTTTGATCAAAAAAGTTTTAAAGAAACTAGCCATCTTGGAAACATTTGCAATTTTGTATTTGGTTAAATTTTTGAACAGTGAATATTGCAAAGACACGTAATCGGTTACAAATCAGGATGCTAGGTTCTATTTTCAATACTTTGCAGGTAATATAGAAGCTCTAAGCGTTGAAATGTCGACTAGCTTCGTAAAATCAATTTCTGTGGAAGTATCACTAGTTACGACATCACATTCATAATTTCAGCATTAAATATTTTTAATCTTTTCTTTTTAAATTTTAATTTTACAGGCAAGGCAATGACGTGTACACTAAGACTTCCTCAAACTGTCTGAAACTATTTGTTGACTTTTTGAAAAAAATTATACACTCGGAATGCGCTCAAATTCACTGTAAAACTCCAAAAATTTTCTCCATCGATATCAGACAGGCATGGCAAGAATATTCCAGAGGGGAGGGTCCTTGACACACTACCCCATAGGGAGGGGTATGAGGGGGTATTACCCCTGCCTAAAGTTCTGAAAATTGATCACTGGGTGCCTCATTTTGAGACAAAAGGAAGTGTTTAGTGGATATTAGCTATACACAGGCTGTCCACCGTACCTGGAAAACCTGGAAAAGTCAGGGAATTTCAGAATGCACCTGGAAAACCTGTAAAAGTCAGGGAATTTCAGAATATTTCAACAGTTTTTGAGCATCTTGAATTATACTGTTTTCAAAGACTTTCCTCAAACTTTAATCTATTTTCTGATAATTAATCGAAACACTACTAAATCGATGCTATAAAAAGTTTCTTCTACGAAAATATTACAAAAAATTCAATGATAAAAATAAAATTAACACACAAACAAAATAATCACTTCACAGGCAGATA
>CAWUHX010000023.1:985261-1062638 GCA_963922205.1 Romanomermis culicivorax
TTCAGCGAGCATGCTCAGCGAGCATGCTCAGGGATGCTCAGCCAGCATCTTGCTCAGCAAGCATGCTCGGAGTTGGTTCATACTTCGTGAGCCAATTTTTCGTGAGGACAAATTTCATTTCTGCTTATTGATCGGTCTGTGAGTTTTGCGTTTTGAAATGTATTTTTCCAAAACCTTGAAAATTTGCGTTCTTACCCATTTGTTGCCCATCAATAATTGCTCCATCAAAAGAAATCAAACAGGGCGAGGTCGCAGTTTGGTCAACATGCCACACTTTTCTCCGACTTGAAAAATAATGATGCAGGGTAATTTTTTAAAATTTACCACATGTCGGGACCACGATTTGATGATTTACTTCGACGATTACATTCCAAAATTCGTTTTTTCCCGATCTCTTTGTAATCAAGTGATTGAGCATTCCACAGAAATTCTTTCTCACGAACAAGTTCAATAAGTTTAAATTTTTCATCTTCTGATAATTTTTTTCGAATAGACATGACAAAAAAATTTTCACAACAAAAAAATCTACAGGCAGAATACACGCAACTTATTTTAAACTATATACAATGCAAACCGAGTCACAGTTTTACATAGTTTTGCCTTGTCTCTAGGCAGTTTTTCATTGTCTATACTTATAACGTATGTTGCTTGACGAGCATGCTCAGAGGAGTTGAACGTTTTTCTACTACCCCCAAGAATGCTCGATGAGCAAATTTTTTGTGCTCGGGGTCCTGCTCGAACAGCAAATATTTACGCACTGAGTATGCTCGGCCAGCAGCTTGCTTCGACGCTGTGCTCCCCAAACATCTCGGAGCACAGCTCGTCAAGCATGCTCGCCGAGCAACAAGCAGAAGTATGAACCGGGCTTTAATGGCGCATTTTTCAATTTGTTGGCCAATATTTCACGAATATAGTGAAACCAATCGATGATTGTATGATCTCCTTGGCCAATAATGGTGCCTCAAAAGTTTTGTGATATTTGCAGAGATTGTAGGAGATGTGTCATAAATAGTGCTGTGAAGCATTTCTTTGCTATTTTCCTTTGTTATTTCTCTTTATTTTTTATTGTTTTTGTTCTCCCTTTGTTGTCTGTCTTTTCTTCTTTTCACTCACTTCTTTGTTATTATTTCTTTTTCTCTATGCTACATTTCCCACTTTTTCATTTATTCATCCTTTTTTTGGTTTTTTTTCTTTTCGTCTTTCTTCCACTCAAAGGGTTATATTTTTATCAGGGTAAAGCGACATTCATATGGCAGTGAATTTTCATTCAGGGTAAAAAAATCGTCCTGCATGAAACAAAGCAGAAGGATGGAAAAGTTGAGAAAATATGAAAGTAAAAACCAGAGAGAAAAAGGAAGAGAAGAAAAAAATAAAAAGGAAAAGGAAAAACGAACATAAAAGAAGAAGAAAGAAAACGAAAATAAAAAAGGGATAGAAGGTGAGACACATTGGAGAGAAGGATTATCTCTTTTGAGGACCATTCTTATGTAGTTCATGAGAATAAATGTACTGAGAATGATTCTTTTAGGGATCTTTGTTTGAACTACTTCTTGCTTGAATCTTTTTGTGCTGAAAAGTCATGAAAATGCATAATATCATTTTCCGAAATACAAACTCAAAACTTTGCGTGTCTGTTTGACGCCCATTTCCATTGCCCAACACCACGTAATGAGTAAAATCTTTGAGCTCGACAATTTGACATTTGGACGTCCAAGTATATCGAATCGTGAAAACCATGTGGCATTTCCTTGACCGCCAATAAAGCCGCCACCATTTTTAAGCGACTTATATCTTTTGCAACTATTGCAGCAAACATAATGGCAGTGATCTGCGTATTTAATGGAATTGATGAATGTATCATGATACACATTTACATCATGGGATAGGGCACATCAAACGAAAATTCCAAACATTATTATTCCCTATCATGGTCACTTGACAGACAAAATTATTCAGAAAAAAACCAAATAGACATCCTGTAATCATACACCCTCCAAAAAACTATTGCATGCATGAGTACTCGAATTTCAAATGCTTGTAAACATACATGCACAGCATAGAAATTCTGCTGGGGGTCAGCCAGGACAGGGGGTGGAATACAAATATTTCTTTTTCATTCTTGATAATGAAAAAAATGTCTTAGAAAGGTCTTCTAACGTCCAAACAGCATATTTTCACAACCATATTAGTCACACATGAGAAATAATTTGCTTAGACAGCACTTTTTGAAGTTTTAATGTTACTCCTTTGGAATCAAGTATGCTTTTTTTAGAAAAATTGTTAAACTACAGCGTCATTTCCATCCTTATGACGACTTTCTCTTCTCTCTTACTCATTTTCCTTCGTCAACTTGTCAATCATAGCTAGTTGAGTCCAATCTGCTGATGGTCAGCAAGAATCTGCTGGGGGTCTATAAAAATCTGCTGAGGGTCAATAAAAATCTGCTGGGGCTCAAAACCCCCCCCCCCCACGTTCATGTATGCTTGTAAATACTGTACTTCGAATCGTCGTTTGGTACTTAACGCCCCTACAATTTTGAGTCAAAGTGCACAGTGGACGATTAGCAAATTGTACAACACCAGGTACATCAGGAAGGAGGCCATTTCTCACGGCAAACCTGCAAGCCAATGTTTCATCCCGACATAGGTCAACTATTTCTATTATGTTCGGGTCAATTCCATTCAACGCTTGCACAACGGCCATAATACAGAAAAATTAAGAAAAATCCTGAAAAATTTATGACCTAATAGCTAAAGACGACTTTATGATTATTTATTTCAACAGAGAAAACAAAAAATATTACATACAACGATTTTCAGTTTTAAAATTAAAAACAAAATTGTCGGGGTAACCCGCGTATCGCATTGGGTCAATAGTTCCAAGGTTAAAAACGATGGCCATTCACCTAGGTCGTTGTTGGATTAAAAATCGCGACTTATTATTTTCGAAAATTCTAATTCTAAAAATAAAAGATTGTTGGCCATTGAACATTTTTTTACAATTTTTGAAAGTAAAATTCGACGTTGATCCAAAGTTAAATCCGAAAACTGAAATTTATTCGACCACTAGAAAAAAATTAAAATTGAAAAAAATTAAAAATAGAAAAAAATTAAAAAAGCTTTCAAAAAAAAATTTTTTTTTCAATTCAAGAAAATAAAAACAGAAAAAATACAAACGAACAGCAAGTGCAGCACATAAACCATAAAATTCATAACAATGCGCAATTTTTCCAGAAAAAAATTTCAGAAAACTAAAAAACGTAGAAATAAACTACAAAAAAGCGAAAAAACAGATTAAAAAATTACGAACAAAACATTTTTTGACGTAAAATAAACGACAAAAACAAATGAAATCCAAAAAACAAAAAATTCCATCATGAACTCTAATTTTGCAATCAAAAAACAAAAAGTCAACAAAAAAGGGAATAAAAAATAAAAACGAAAAGTTTTCATTTTGAATTTCATCTTAGTTTTTCAATAAAAAAACAAAAAACTTGACAACGAGAACCAAATTTAAACCGACAAAAAAGACAAAAGCAAAAAAATAAATCAAGGAATGGAAAAACTTGGAATCCACAAAATCAATAAAAAACAAAAACAGAGAAACGCAATTTTCAATCAAAATCAAAACTTGAAAAAATAAATCAACTGAAAAAAAAGAAAAATTTTAAAAAATGAATAAAAACAGACAGCAAGCAAAAGACAAAAATTTGAAAGAAAATATTTAAAACTAAAAAATAAATACATATGAGAAAGTAAAAAACAGTAATCAAAAACAACTCGACAAAAATTCATAAACTGAAAAAAAGATAAATTATAATGAATAAACAAAAAATAACTTGATATTCAATTAAAAACTGGAGAAAAAACAGATAAAAAAACAAACTAAAAATAAGTATAAATAAAGAAATAACAAAAAGGGAAAAACATATAAGAAATACAAATACAGAAATCACGATTTTTAAAATTAAAAACTAAAGCTCAACAAAAAAACAAAACAGATAAAAAGAAATAGAAAAAATGAGTAACAACAGAAAGCTAGCAAAAGAACATAAGAATTCGGAAAAACAACACATAAAACCGAAAAAATACAATAACTAAAAAACTAACTAAAAAAACACGGAAAAATAAGAAGAAAAAACAAATATGAAAAACCGAAAAAACAAGAAATCATAAGAAAAAACATATAAAAAATAAAAATTTGCGCAATTTGCGAGAATATATGTGGCGCCTTACCCCTTGACCTCCCGCGGGATATGTGCCCTGGGCGCCTTACCCCTCGACCTCCCGCGGATCGTGTTGTCGTGCCCAAGCCTCCCAAAATGGTGTCCCTGCCGTTTGACGCGGTTTTAGCTTTTATTATCTATTCTCGAACTTGAAAAGCAAGTTGGGTTGTTTGCTACAACAATCAAAAGTCCGTTGAATATACTGTATCTCAACTCATCATAATAACGCTATATCAGCGTTTTTTTTGTACACGGACATTTGTGCCAATTGGCACAAGAGGCCAAAAAAATTTGTGCCAATGGCACAAAAATTTTTTTCACTAGAGACATATTGAAAACTGCGGAAAAGTTTTAGGCCAAAAGTTTGATAAAAAGTTATTGTTTAACGTATTAATTTTTTGTAGAAATCGTGCCCAACCTATTGTCAGTGAGAAGAGAAAAAACTGTGCAACAAAATATTTCACGAAATTCCAAAAAGAAATGGAATGCTGAGACAATTTAAATAGCTCTAGAATTGTTCAGGAAGTTTAAATTGATTCAATTTTCGACTACGAACACGAATATCTATGTTATGTATATTTAACAACCACGTAAAGACTAGAGAAAATAAAGTCGAAAATCGCGTTAATTTTCGATCGAAACATTGTGCCATTATCAACGATATCGATTTTTCTGTTCAGTTTCAGTTTTAAATCTGAATCTGACCGAATGAAGAGAGAATATTCAGAATTTCTTTTCACTCATCAGTCTTGACAGTCTATAAAATTTGCTGCAACGATACTAATACACTGTTCAAAGAGAAATCGTTCGCGTTCGGGTCAAATATACGAATAGGAAATATTATATTTATTGATTCGGCGCGAAGCGCCGAAAAATTTCTGCATTTTCAGCCCTAAAACGTCTAAAAATCAAGGAAATTTAATGTTTGACCAGCCAAAAAATTTGTGCCTATTGGCACAAACGCTCAAAATATTTTGTGCCATTCCAAATTTTTTTTTGTGCCAAAAACCATGTTTTGGCACAAAAAAAAACACTACGCTATATGAGAACCATACCCAAAATTTTTTTCCTCATTTCGAAATTTTTTCCCTCAAAAGACCCCATTTGAGGAAAAAACGATGTTGCCAGTTTTTCCCCAAAATCGTGCTTTTTTGCGGGAAAAAAATTCGTAAAAGGGAAATAAATTTTGGTGATCGGATACAAAAAATGTGCATTTTGGTGCATTTTAGAAGATCATAAACTCAAATTTGTATAACTTTATTCATCATTATTCTGTATTAGCTAGCTCAGGCGCGGCTTTCAGCATGTCTACCTTCATTTATCATTTAATCTATAATAGTTTCCATCATCTTTAAGGTATTATTTCATGTTTTAATTGGTAATCTTCAGTATTGTATCGTGATATTTAATGAAGGTTCGCATTTTTTCTGTGACACATTTTTTGAGAAAGAGAGAAAAAAGTCAAGTCTCTGAGCTTTTTGATGCGATTATTCCTTTCTTAACGTGAAATCAATTCAGAAGCTTCACGGAAGTAGTTTTCGGAAATATCTATACTCTTCCTACTCGTATCTTTTCGGCCTAGTTCATGAGAGTTTGAAAATAAATTGTTGGTTTCAAAATTTTTTAAATGATAAAATTCTAGAAATTACGAACTTTGAACAGAAAATTCGAATTTAATACTTGAAATAAATCTTCGGAAATTGATTCTCTAGCGTCGCGGAATGTCGACACCCAAAAAATTTTCCGGCACTTGGTCTCATCTTATAGGGCTATTCCGTTCCGTCTATTTCTCATCATAGTTTTTTGTACTTTACAAACTTTTTGGCTCGCATACAAAGGAAAATTTGGGCCTTGTTTGTACCAGTACAAACAATGAAGAAATCGAAATTATTTCGGAAAATTGTAAATTTGTAATGTTGAGCATACCTGTAAGACCTCCGACCAATTGGGGGGGGGGGGGGGGGTCGAAAAAAGTCGGAATTTTTCCCAAAAAACATGCACTTTTTTGCAAATTTTTTTTATTTTTTCCAAACTGGGGGGAAGGGGGTTGGGTATATGGTTGGCAAAGTTGGGGGGGGGGGGGGTCCCCCAATACCCCAAGTACAGGTATGATGTTGAGTTTGGTTTTCCACTCTACTACTATCTAGTAATTTTACTTTTGAGTCTCTCTAATGCTATTATCCCAAGAAATAAATAAAGAATCGAGTAGCAGTTAATAATCAGACTTTATTACACTATAATTTGATAACTATTAAGTAGTAAGGATGAATATGTCGCGTTAATCTTCATCTAAAATGCGCACAGATATTTTCCGAAAAGTACAAAAAATTTTATACCCTCGTTTGTACCAGTACAAACGGTTCGAGTTCGAGTACAAAAAAACCGTGCTTCTTATGTAATTCAAAGTCATTATGCTCTTGGATAGTTTGCTGGAAAACATGTTCCATAATTCTTGTAAATTAGACTTCAAACTCAAAAATTTTAATTTTTTTCTTCAATTTTGATGAATTAACGGCTCTAAAACCACCAGAAGGTTTGAAAAACCTTAAATAAAGCGTCTATGAGCATTTACGACTTCGGGAAAATAGGGAGACAAATTTTGACCACTTTCCCCATTTGGGAAAGGTCGGCGGGAAACAGTGGACTGAAGACAGTAATTCCGATGTCAAATCCATACCTTACCTGTAATTCGGGGACGGAGATTGAGAGGAATGGGGACCCTTTTAAGTTGGTCAACACTTTGCCCAACTCCCTAAACACGGAAAAATTGGGAAGAAAGTACCTTTTTTGGGAAAATTTTCGGCCCTATCTGGCACTATTTTACAATCATCTGGCATTAATGTGACATCATTGGAATCTAGCAATAAATCTGGCATAATATCCTGATTTTTGGTAGAATTTTCGCCTTTTCAAAAATTAAGTTTCGGACTGTGCACAGTGTTTTTTTTGCCGGAGATGAATGAAAACTTTTGGGGGCAAATGAAATTGAGGTAGTCATTTGTACAAGTACAAACGGTTCTTTCTCCATTGCATCAGATTTTTTTTGGCACACAGCAACCAAATTTTGGACTGTGCAACCAAATTTTTTCTGTCAAGTTGCACAGTGCAGCTGCATAAAAATCGCGTCAACCCTATTTCACCCAACCATGTCAGTGAAACTGATCGAGAAAACGGTTAATACGATTCAAAAAGAAATCGAATGCTGCGAGGATTCAGATATTTTTATAGAATTTGTCAGTAAGTTTATATTTTTCTTTTTCGGCTACGAATTTCTTCCAACATTACAACGATGTAAAAATTTGATTAAGGATGTCTATAATTGCTTTCTCCTGAAAATACCAAATCGAAAGTCGCGTCGCGTAAAGTTTTGATGGAAAAATTGTGCCAAAAATGTCAAGTTTTCTATTCGAATCAAACACTGCCGAACGAACAGATGAAGCTAACAATTTCTATTCATTCACCAGTCGTTGCGATAATACTAATGAACTATTCGAATAGAATTCGCTCGCGTTCCAGACAAATAAAAGTCGTCAATATTATACTCATTGACTTGGCCCGAGGCGCCTAGAAAATTTTACGTTTTCAACCCCTAAAATGACTAAAAATCAAAGAAATTCAGCCTTAGACCAGTCAAAAATTTTTGTCAATTGGCACAAACGCTCAAAATTTATTCTGCCATTCGAAATTTTTATGTGCTAAAAAGCATGTTTTGGTACATGGTCTGCGTTTTAGTTTTTTTGCCAAAATTTACTGCACAATAGGAGTAAAATACCTTGTTTTTCGAATTTCTTTCGATTCGTTTCGTTGTCCGTCTTAATCTTCTAGGTTCTCGACTATTATTTTTGTACATTCCGTTCATGACATCGAGTTACACGTCGTAACGAAAGAATTAAACTCAAAAATTTAAACCATTATGGCTTAGTTAAAAATCCCTTGAAGGTATCTTATGAAAGACTTTAACCTGGATCGGCACTTGCCCATCAGTTCAATGTTACACAAATCTTTAAACGCTGAATTGGATCGTGGAAGTGCCTAAACAGAACATCATATGTTCCAACGAAAACAGTAATTGTTTGAAGATACAGGTGATCATGTTAGCTTTTGGCTTAGCGTGTTTGATCAAAAAAGTTTTAAAGAAACTAGCCATCTTGGAAACATTTGCAATTTTGTATTTGGTTAAATTTTTGAACAGTGAATATTGCAAAGACACGTAATCGGTTACAAATCAGGATGCTAGGTTCTATTTTCAATACTTTGCAGGTAATATAGAAGCTCTAAGCGTTGAAATGTCGACTAGCTTCGTAAAATCAATTTCTGTGGAAGTATCACTAGTTACGACATCACATTCATAATTTCAGCATTAAATATTTTTAATCTTTTCTTTTTAAATTTTAATTTTACAGGCAAGGCAATGACGTGTACACTAAGACTTCCTCAAACTGTCTGAAACTATTTGTTGACTTTTTGAAAAAAATTATACACTCGGAATGCGCTCAAATTCACTGTAAAACTCCAAAAATTTTCTCCATCGATATCAGACAGGCATGGCAAGAATATTCCAGAGGGGAGGGTCCTTGACACACTACCCCATAGGGAGGGGTATGAGGGGGTATTACCCCTGCCTAAAGTTCTGAAAATTGATCACTGGGTGCCTCATTTTGAGACAAAAGGAAGTGTTTAGTGGATATTTAGCTATACACAGGCTGTCCACCGTACCTGGAAAACCTGGAAAAGTCAGGGAATTTCAGAATGCACCTGGAAAACCTGTAAAAGTCAGGGAATTTCAGAATATTTCAACAGTTTTTGAGCATCTTGAATTATACTGTTTTCAAAGACTTTCCTCAAACTTTAATCTATTTTCTGATAATTAATCGAAACACTACTAAATCGATGCTATAAAAAGTTTCTTCTACGAAAATATTACAAAAAATTCAATGATAAAAATAAAATTAACACACAAACAAAATAATCACTTCACAGGCAGATACGTTTTTTAAATAATTCGATGAAGCCTCTCGTCAAACCATTGTCCAAGTACACACATTAACTACATTTATATTTTATATATCTACCAAACACATATTAATGGGTTAGGAGTTAGAGCGCCGAAACACGCCCTTAGGACTTTTCACGAAAATTCACGCAAGGGAATTTTCTGACAGGATTACTGTTAGTGTAAAGGGTAATGGTTTGCTTAATAATCACTATTTAGAATTCTCCATGCGCCAGAGTGATGAACTCACTGTGTCTTTTGATTGCAACTCCTAATACCATAAGACAAGCCATATTTTATATTTTTAAGATTTTCTGCTAAGCAATATGTCATTCAAGAGTGAAAATTTGTAAAACTTGACAAGAATTTTTGAGTAAAAAATTCTTCAACAAAGACTTAGTGCAAACGATTTCAAAGACAGTGTTAATTTTTCGATTTACGAGCATTCAATAAAAACAGACTATAGTGCATTTCAGTTGTTATAGCATAGATGGTATTTGTTTATTAACTCAAAGACCGTAGGAGTCATTGTTTTTTTTGAGCCTAAGGAGAATTTCTGGAAGATTATTCAAGCTTCAAATGTTTTCATCAAAAGCCACAATTTTCACAGATTCAAATATCAAAATCTTGATGAAAAAAACCTGTTGATTCATCTCAACGGAGTTTGAAAAGCAAAAGACATTTTTCAAAATTGTTGCACTATCGAGTAATAGTGTAGCTCGAAAAAGTGCTCTTCGACAATGACCCACTGGTATCACAAATTTATGCTGATGCTGTTGTACTGAAATATATACAATGATGATCAATGCATTTCCGGAAAATCTGAATTTTCGGGCTCCTGGTCATTGCCATCACTAACATCAGATTCAGTTTAACCTGCAACGATGGCATGCAAAGAACCAATCAAATCCGAGCCTTACGTGAAAAATATAAACTTCTTGTCAATATAACCCTGCTAATATCAGGGTAAAATCGCAGGTTATTTTTATACTTTTTTCACCAACTTTTTACCCAACTTTGCCTTACCCACCTTCTGTAATCTCGATATTGGTAAAATCATGGGTTATTTTTTTCTACCGATGATTTTACCCGTCTTTCCATGATCTTACCCGCCATTCTACCCGATTTTTACCCAGCCTTAACCTACGATTTTACCCGAGATTTTACTCTTACTCTTACCCACGTTTAACCCACTCTCTGTAATTTGGGCCTTAGAAGTCAAAAAATTGCAGCATAAGAAACGTCATCTATAAGAAACTGTGATATCAAAAAACAATGCTATTGATTTGCAAATTGCAGAGTTGAAGAAATTTATATAGTCATTCTATTGACATTATGTGTTTAGCGAATAAACGTTGGAAATGCTCATTTCATTTTTATTGAAAGCACTCGTGTGTGAAACAAAATCAATAAATACCTGGAATTGTGAAAAAATTCTGGAAAAAACCTGGAAAAGTCAGGGAATTTCATTATGGAAAAGTGGTGGACACCCTGTATACACTACCCCCGCAAAGTTTCATTTTTACCCCTACCTAAAGAATCTGACCTTGGGGACCTCTGGTCCTTGAGATTTCTGTCCAGGGGGGTGGGGAGGTGGATGAGCAAAAAAACAAAAAAAAAGTTCTGTAAGCTTGCTTTTGATACAGAATATGCACAAAAAACATCAAAAAAGCTGTCAAAAGTTTAGGGGTGGGGTGTTTGACGCTTTTTTTTGGTCGGGGTCTCAGGTATGGGGGTTTACCCCCCTACCCTCCCTATGTGCATGTATGATCGATATTGGAAATTAGCCGTGAATTTTGAAAGTATAATTTTTCTTCCAGGTTTAATAGTCTGCTTTCTTAAGTTATAATTCTGAGTGGGCGAATAGCTTTAAGAGCTCTTTTATTTATATGCTCATCGGGTTCAATAGGACATTGGTCGTTTATCGTCGCCACATATTATCTATTAATTGTTCTCGATTTGAAATGCCTACGGTAAGTTCTTCGAAAGATTTGAAAATTGAGGTGAATAAAAGAAGAAAAGAAAAAGGAAAATGGTAAAATAAAGAAAAGAGGAAAATGGAAAATAAAAAAGAAAAGATATGAAAAGAATTACACGAAAAGGAAAATCAAACATAAACACGACGATGAACAACCTTATGGTAAGAAAACAAAGAAAGCAAAAAAACTGGAAAAAGTACAAAAAAACATTGAAGACAAGACGAACGATTGAAAAAGAGATAAAAGGGAATAAAAAAGGTCAAGAGAAAACGAAATCGAAAGGAGAATACAAAAGAAGAAAACAAAAAACAATATAAAAAATAATAAATGACAGAAAAAATGAAGCAACGAAATGAAAACAAGAAAATAACAGCCTATACTAAAAAAGAACCACAACAAAAGATAATAAAAAGAAAAAATTAAGAAAACAGAACAGATAAAAACGGAATACAAATGTCAAACCTAAAAAAAGGATGAAGAAGACGAAAAAAACCACTAAAAAAGAATTAATAAGGAAGAGGAAAACGAGACCAATATAATGGCTACTGTCAACTTACTTTTTTGAAAAATTACTCAATTTTGAAATTTCAAACGAAAAAAACGTAAGGGAAAAATTACAAAAAATTATAAAAAAGAAATAAATATAAAAAAAATAAAGAGCAGACAGGTGGCGAAGACACAAAGAGAAAAGAAAACAAATAAGAAACGGAACGAAGAAGAGAGAATGAAACCACAAATTGAGCGAGAATAAGAATGAAAAGGTAAAGGAAACAGAAGAACAAAAGTAAAAAATAAAAAAAGATAGAAAATCAAAAAATAAAAAAAGATGGAAAATCAAAAAATAAAAATAAAATATATAAAATAAAACCGAAAGAGAAAGACCTTAAAATAAAAGAGTATATACAAGGAAAATCCACAGAAATAGGAAAAATTGAAGAGAGAAAAAAGAAATGAGACAGTAAGAAAAAGCAAAAAAATATAACAAGAGTAAGAAGGAAAAGAAAAGAGCAAGGAAAAAAGAAACAAAGATAAGAAGGAGTATAGTGGAGGAAGAAAAAAGAAACCAGAGCGAGAACACACACACGCAGAAAATAGAATAAAAGAAGAACATTGAGGAAGGAACTAAATAACATAAAGAAAAACATCAAGACGAAACAAAAAGGTACAAAAAACAAAAGAAACAGAAAAATAGATAGAACATTCAACATGAAACAGAGAAAGATAATAAAAACGAAAAGAGCAAACAAGTCCGTTTATCTTCTACTGCCTAATTGACATCTTTTTAAAATTTCTCACATTTTTTCGCCAGATGTCTACGGTCGAAAATTTTTGCCAAGGAAACTGTGCTTTAAAAAACGATGTACAAATTTTCAAATCGATAAACTTGCTTAATAAATCGAACGTCAAATCGGCCGATATTAACAAAGTTGAAGAAAAATTAAAGCAATTAATTTCCGCTGGTCCGGCTAAACTTCAAGTACAAACATTTCATTGCTGTTTGCAAAACTTATAAAAATTGTTGTTTTTTCAATTTCTTTAGATTTTAGCCGATTTCGACTTCACCTTATCGAATTACATCCTACCCGATGGAAAGAAAGCTATGTCGACTCACGCCGTCTTAGAAAACGCGGAGGTAAAAATTCAGTTTTACAAAAAAATGAAAAAATTAAAATGGAAAAACTAATAGAGAAGAAAAAATAAAAAAGCAAAAAAGAGCAAAAAAGAATCTCAAAGGAGACTGACATGAATTAATCAGGAGAAAAAGAAGAAAATGAAGAACAAATAATGATATAATAAAGCATGAAATAAATACGGTGGCACAGAAAACTGAAAAAAATATTCATGACGACAAACGTATGATGGGAAGAGAAAAAAAGCAAAATAAAAAACAATGAAGGTAAAAGATGAGCAGAGCAAAAAATGGAGGAAGAAAAGTATAACATTAAAACAGAAAGGAAGTAAAACTAGAAGAAGACAAAAATAGAAGAACAAAAAGAAACAAAAAAGAAACCTAAAATCTAAAAAATAAGATAAGATGAATAAAAGAGAAGATTAAAGATAAAAATAAATAAAAATAAATCTATAGCAAGTAAAACTGAAGAAAAACGAAAGGAAAAAGGAAAAAAACAGAAAACAGAATAAATAATGTAGATAGTGAAGAATAAGAAACACAGTAAACGGCTTCAAATTGAAAATAAAGAAAAAAGGACAAGAACAATAAGGTATGAAAATAGTAGAGGACGGCTATAAAAATAAAATTATCAACTTTTTGTTGGTGAATTTCAGGCCAAAAAATTGACCGAAAAGTATATCGTTATCGAATACGACCCGAATTTAACCGTTGAAGAAAAAATTCCACACATGGTCGAATGGTCGGTGATTTTTTTCTGGCGTAAACTTTTCTCAAAAATCGAAATTACTTTATTACACACGCAGGTGGACTAGAAGCCACGAAGAACTGGTAAAAGATAATTATAATGAAGAAAAATTACGGAATATTATACGAAATTCCAAAGGATTAATACTCCGGTGAGAAAAAGTCTAAATTGATTGAAATTTTTATTTTTTCATACCAAATTTTATAATACTTCTAGCAAAGGATTTAGGGAATTTTTCGCCATATTAGAAAAATACGATATACCGATTGTGATATTTAGCGGCGGAATTGGCGATATTATTAGGATTATATTGGAAGAAAATCTTGGCAAATTGCCCAAAAATGTGCATATCATTAGTAATTGGATGAGCTACGATCGGCAGGTACGATTTTTACATAAATTGCCCTGATTTTCGGACCTTCAAAACCGAATTTCGAAAGAGATATTGGTCTCAATTCGGATCAGGAATCTGAAACTATGCATGAAGCTAAAAAGCGTTTGAACAAAATACGCATTCGGAAATCTGAGAAATTTTCATGGGAGGGAAGTGCTATAGGAACTCCCCCCCCCCCGAAATCGTCGGCTATATGGCTAGACATTAGGTGACTCCCCAGGATTTTCCAATCCTATGGCTAGCTATATGGTAGTGATAGGGATCCTCATACTGTTGATCGGAAAAAATACTGAAAAATAACATTTTTTGATGAAAAATGTCAGTTTTTTTAACAAAAAACGATCAAAAATGCCATTTTATCGGCACTCCGCGCCATAAATACATTTTTTACAGTTTTTTCTATACAAAAATTACTTTTTTGAACCGTTTTTTCGGACTTTTCTACTGAAACGGAAAAATCAATTTTTTTTTCTTTCAGAGCCGTCCTCCCTAAAATTTAGGGAATCCGTGAAGCCCGGTCCCAAATAAAGTCGCCTGTTTCCAGACCCCAAGGCCCCGTTACATGTAATGTACAAAGTCAGTGGTCACTTCCGTAAATTTTTTGTTAAAACTGTTAATTATTCACTAATGTTCATGCTCAGGACGTCACCAAAATGACCTCCAGTTGCTATTTGTGTTTCGGGTCGAAAATTTTCAGAATCCTGCAAGTAGGATTCTCAGAATTTTTTGATTGACCAGTGGTCATTTTATTTGTGTAAATATCTGTCGAAAGTGTTTAAAATCTTAGCCCTGATCATTTCAAGTCGATTTCTGGTCAAAGTTCTTTATAATGGAACCATAATCATTTCCAGTGTTTATCAGGTGACCATTGGTCACTTATGTCGAAAATATTTCAAGTTTTAACATAGCGATCATTAATCGCTGATGTGAATTTCCGGCCAACCAAGAATTTTCACGAATCAGAAATTATCATTTATTATATTTTTCGAGTGACCATTTTTCTGGTCAAAAAATTTATTAATTTCAGCCATAATTATTTTGTATTCTTCCCAAATGACCAGTGGTCACTTCTGCGAGTTTTTGGTCAAAACTGTAAAAAATTCACCAGTGTTGATACTCTGGATGGCTGGAAATGACGACCAGTAATTATTGTGAATTTGAAAAATTTGTACAATTCAGCTATGATTATTTTTTTCGAGTGACCAGTACTTATGTACAATTCACCTACGATCACACTTAGAATTGCCCGAATTGCCCACTAGTCGCTTTTATAATTTTCTTGTAAAAAATTGTCAGAATTGAAGAATAATTTTCTGCACGATTTTTTTCAGACTTCAGAAATGATTATCTTCAGTTTTTTCCGAGTGGCCACTATTCGATTTTGTGAATTGGTCAAAAATTCGGTTGCGATTATTTTCAATGTTCAGCTGATCAGTTATTGATCTTGAGAATTTTCTACCAAAAATAATGAGAATTCAACAGTGGTTATTCTGAAAACCGGAAAATTTAGAAGTAATTTTTTTCGGTGCCTCGAAAATGACCAGGGGTCAGTTTTTTTAATTTTCGCTAAAAATGTTCAAACTTTGCAAGGATCATTCATTTCTAGTGTTATTCGAGCGACCAGTTGTCGATTCTATGAAGTTTTGGTCAAAAGTGCATAGAATTTGGCAGCGATCATGTCCACTGTAAGCACCGTTTGCTCTCCTGCATTTTCGATCAAAATTTGCAATGACAATGAACTGACCACTGGTCACTTGTTTAATTTTTTGGATAAAATTGTTTCACTGGTCACTCTTATGAATTCCGGGACAACTGACCTCTTTTCCTCTTCATTTTTTGTTGTTCAAAAGTGTCAAAAATCGAGCAGTGATTTCTTCGAGCGTTCTTTAAGTGGCCAGTGGTCAGTTCGTCGATTTTTTTTTGTCAAAAATGTACACAATTTAGAAGGTAGTATTTGAGTGTTTTTCAAGTAACCCATGGTCGCTTCTGTGAAATATACGATCAAAAATATTTGAAATTCGAAACTTATCACTTTTAGCGTTCTCAGGTGACCAGTGGTCACTCATATGAGCTACTGGTAAAAAATGCTTATAATTCTGATAATGTTCTTCAAGAGTCTAGCGATCACTTTTGCAAAACATTTAGAGTTCAGCAGTGATTATTTTCAATGTTCTCCACGTTACCAGTCGTTACTGTTGTGAATTATTGGTGACCACAAATGACCAGTGGTCACTTCTCAGAAGTCTAGTGAAAAATATTGAGAATTTATCCGTAATTTGTTTTTGCCTTTTTCCATTGATCGTTGGTCGCTCTTTCTGAGCGAAAAAATCATCAGAGTGACCAGTGGTCGAGCAGCTTTATTTTTAAACGGACTTTCTAGAATAGTTTTTTCCATTTTCAGGGTAACGTCGTCGGTTTCAAAAACCCCATCGTCCATTCGTTCAACAAAAATAGTTCAGTGTTGAAAGAAGAAGATAAAGAATTTTTCGTCAATTTACGTTCTCGGCCCAATATTCTATTGATGGGCGATAGTTTGGGTGACGCTTCCATGGACGTCGGTCTGGAAAAAGAATTGGTCGCTTTTAAAATTGGATTTTTGAATTTTTCGGTAAATTTTCCCGATTTTTCTTTTTCTTCGAATCTTTTAAAACAGCGTGAAGAATGGAAATGTGGCAATTTTAATGGTATTTTCGAATAGATCTAATCAAGATTGATCGATTGGTGTCAAAATTTCCCATTTTAAGGTTGAAAAATCCATGCGAGATTATCTGGAAAAATTCGATATACTCTGCGTTCAAGATCAAACTTTAGATTCAACGATCGAAATTTTAAACGCTGTCGCGTGTCCTCAAAATCATCCGTCTGATATGAACGGCGGTTCTTGATTATATCTCTGCAAATTTGTTGGGTTTGATATCCGTTTTGTTTTAATTCGATTTTAGCTATTTGTTGTAGACCTGATTTGAGCTGTATAGAGTTCTAGCGCCTCATTCTATTACTGAAAGATAAGCTTTTGTCATCTTTGAATCTCTGATAGACAGGTCATTATTTATGCTTCAATTGACCACTGTACAATATAATTTACTGTATTGAATGAATCACACACCACAATTTTTTCGCACTGCAGTAAAATCGAATCAACAAGGTGTCTCAAAAAGGTAAATTATCATTGGAATAAAATTAGTGTCATGTTATAAAATAACAACATTTCGTATAACATAAAATATCAGCTAAAAAATAAATAATCGAATTCATCAAAAAATCACAACCCAGTGGAAATATGCCATAAATAAAGACGGAAAATTGAATATCGATAAAAATAAATACTCTATAGGCAACAAATATCGGCTAAGTTGGTTATATAAATATGCTCGATTAAAGCCCTTTAATTTAATTGTTATGACGAATTTCGCAACGAGCTCTAAAAGAAAAAAGTCACTTTACCACAGTAAACCTCAACTTTTTCGGTCCAAAGTTCGGAACACGATGTACATTCAAGAAATTACGCTCTAGTAGAGAAAAGCAACCAAATACAAAAGAAGAAAGACAAAGTAAAAAGTAGAAGAGAAAACAGAAAGAAAAAGTACAGCATAAAAATCGAAAATAACAAATACAAAGGAAGAAAAAATAAAAGAAGCAAATGGGAAAAAGAAAATAAAAGACAATAAAAAGAATGAAGGGAAAAAGAGAAAACATAAGAAAAAAGAATGAAAGATCAAGAAAGAACGAACAGACATAACCACTAAAACAGAGTAAAAAAAGAAGGAAAATCGACAAAAAAAGAAAAAAGACAAATAAGAACATCAAAGTATGAATTAGGAGGTAAGGTCAACGGTAGCAAAAGAAACACAGAAGAAAAAACAAGGTATAAAGTTTGAATGAAATCATACCTGTAAGAGGTCCGACCAATTGGGAGGGGGAGGAAACCCAAAATTTGGGGTACGGGTATCAAAATTTCCAAAATCTTAGGCGGGGAGTCGAAAAAAAGTCGAAAAAATCTCGAAAATTTTCCCAAAAAGCCACTTTTTCCGAGTTTGGGTGGAGGAAAGCTTGACGAAGTTTGGGGTGGGGTTATGACACTTGGGTATAGAGTTCGACCAAGTTCGGTATGGAGGTCCCCCCAGTTACAGGTATGTATGAAATCAGAAGTGAACTAAACCGTGACAACGAAAGAACAAAAAACCTGATATATAATAAAAATACAAACAAAAAAAGGGGGAAAAACAGAAACATGAAAAACAAGGGAAAAAATCAGTTTTAAAAACCAAGACTACAGTAAACCTCAACTTTCCTGATGTAAATTAAAAGTTTACATTCTTACCTGTGCAAAGCGCATTGAGCTATAGAAGCCAACGTCAAAAAAATCACGCAACACACGAATATGGTCCGCATATGCAAATTTTGGATCAGTATACTGATGACGATCAAATTTAGCGGAACGCGGAAGAAATTCATGACCGTAGATCTTGCTAAAAATTTTTTTCCGAAATTAGAACAAAAATATATCATAAATTTAACAACCGCAGAGAAAACCTGTTTCCGGTAAATATATGCCGCGCATGAAACCGATAGCCGGCCAAAAAAGACCGACGCAAATTTCGAACAAAATAAATCCGCCGTAGATTAAAAAACGGGCGTTAGGCAAAATGATGGGCGGCACGAGGCATAAGGCCGATATGAGAAGAACGATTCTGGAAAAAAGTTTTCACTAAGCTCGATTTTTGATGTAAATATTTTATTTTTTATTGATTTTTTTCAACATAAACTTTTAATTTCTTTTCATTTTTCCTACTTCCATTTTTTCCTTCATTTCAGTTTTAGTCTTTCAATTTCCGTCCCTATTTTTTCCATATTTTTCATTTCTCTTCGTGTTTTTTTGTTTTTCTCGTTTTTCCTTCCTGTTTACTTTTCATCTTTGTTTTCAAAATTTTCTTTTCATTAATTTTTCCGTTCCCATTCTTTTCTTCTTTCTATTTCTTTTATTTCTGTTCTTATTTCTTCCATTTCGAATGCGGTTTTTGTCTTTTGTTTCATTTTTTCATTTCAGTTCACGTTATTCAAAAATTTTCTTGATATTCATCTTAATTTTTCTCATTATTTCTTCGTTTCTGTATTTTTCTTAACTTACATTTTTTCTTCATCTTTTTCATTTTAGTTGATGATTTTCCTATTCGGGGTTTCAGTTTTTGTTTCTGTTCTGATTTTTTCATGGTTAATCAATTTTTTCCCATTTCTGTTTTTTCTTTCTTTCATCTAGGTGTGTATTTTTTATTACGGTTTTCGTTGTTCTTTTCCATTTTCTTCCTATTTCTGTTTCCATTCCTTTTCTATTTCCGTCATCGTATTTCCATTTCTCTCACTGCCTTGATTTTATCGTTCCTTTTTTTATTTTTTTTTCGATTTCCGTTTTCTTCTTCTTTTCTCTTTTTTTATTCCTGTTCCTGTTTCTTACATTCCAGTTTCCGTTCTCTTTTACTTTGGATCTTTGTTTTTAAAAAATTTTTTTTTCATTTCTGTTGTCGTTTCCATTATTTTATTTCTATTGTTTCTTTCATTTTTTTCATTTTTGTTCCCATCTCTTCCATTTCGCCTTTGGTTTTTTTCATTTTCTGATTTCAGTTTATGTTTTTCCACTATCCATCTTGGTTTTTCTCAATTTTTCTCGGTTTCTGTCCTTTTCTTCATTTTTAGTTTTCTTTGATTTTTTACTTTCTCATTTTGTTTTTTTCTTTTCTATTTTTGTTTTTGTCATTATTTGTACGTTTCTGTTATTTTCTTCATTCATGTTTTCATCAGTCTGTTTTCCTTAATTACTTCCCCTGTATTTTCTTTCTGGTTTCTTTTTCATACCTCTCTTTCCGTTCCTTCGTCTTGTATTTTCCCTTTACTTTCTGTTTTAATATTCTCTACTAATTTTTGTCTCTCTTCCTGTTTTTTCGTTTCGTCTTTTTTCTCCTATCTACTCTTGTTTTTTTTTAAATTTTTTATTATATTTCATTTTCTATTTTTTCTGATTTACTCTCTCTGACTGTTAATTTTTCGTTTTTTCCCCTTTTTAATCTGATTTTTTTCTTTTGTTCCATTTTCTTTTCTCCATGTTTTCTTGTTTTTGTTTCCACTTCATAATAAAAATAGAGCATTGCTCTCTTCTATAAAAAATAAGAATTTTTACCTCATAAACGATTCAGGTCGAATTTTCGTACTCAACAAACGAAACAACGACGATCCGATCATAATAGCCACCATAAAAGTGGCGAAAATGTAACCGTGAGGTATGGACGAATCGCCGCCGCTTCCGTTGTTCGACGTCTCGTTCGCCGACGATTCGTTGGCGGAAGCGGGCGTTTTGGGGCCGGACGGCGTCAAAGCCGGCGTCCATTCTAAAACGAAAGTGTACATCGCTCCTTCGAATAACGACTGAACGACGCCCAAATATAAAACTTTACGATCTTTAAAGAAAAGAATTATAGAATGACAAAAAGGAAAAGACGAGTAAAAGGAGGAAGACAGAAAAGGAAGAAAAAAACAAAACAAAAAAAGTAGAAGAAATATAGGGAAAAACGAAGTACAGAACAATGAGAAGGAAAAATATAATGTGACAAGAAACAAGAATGGAACAGAAAAACAGATGAAAAACAAAATATACACGAAGACAGAAAAAAACGAAAACACAAAGGTCCACAAAAAGAAACACGGATTAAAAAGCAAGGCAGAAAGAAAAAATACTAATCAAAAAAAGAAAAGGAAGCAAAGTAAAGAAAATAGAAAGGAAAGAAGCAAAAAATATCATTAAAAAGAAAAAATGAGGAAACAAGGGACAGATAGAAAAAGTTGTAAAATAGGGAGAAAAAAGTAAACGAGAAAATAAGAAAACGAATTACAGAGAAAAAAAAGAGAAAAACTATATATATCATTATATACAAAGGGAGAAAAAACCAAAGTGAGAAACAAACACAAAAAAGAATAGAAACACAAAAAAAGACAGAGTAAAAAGTACAAGAGTAACAGGAAAAAAGTAAACATGAGAAAAAATACGACATAAAAGACATAAAGTAAAAGAAGCAAAGGTAGAAAAATGAAAAAAGTGAACGACAGACGAAGATAAAAATAGAAACGAAACAAGGAAGAAAAGATGAAACAAGAAAAAGAAAATCAAAAAGCAGGAAACAGAAAAAAGAAAAATGAAAAGACATGAAAAGACTACGAAAAGAAAAAACTGAGTAAAACAAGAACAAATAGGAAAAAATCACCATAAAAATAGATAAAAAAAGAAGGCAAATAAGAAAGACTAAGTATAGAGTATAAGAAATAATCAAAAAAAAAAGAAAACACGAGAGGAAAACAAAGCATGAAAACAGAAAAGAAGAAATTATAGAAAGAAAAGAATTATAGGAGAAAAAAGAAAGAAATGGAAAATGCAAACGAAAAAATTAAACAGAAAGAGAAGGAAGACAACAGAAAACATAACAAGAAAAGATGAGATCATAGAATAAAGAAAAACAACAGAAAGACGGGAAAAGAGAAAAACGATTCGGTATAACATGTACATTAAAATGAAGGAAAAAATGAAAGGAAAACGAAAACAAGGAAAAAGAGCGAAGAAACGGCATAAAACATGAACAAAAAACAGAACAAAGAACAAGTGAAAAGAGTACATGTGAGTAAAAAACAAGGCATAATAAACGCAAGAGAACTAGAAAACAGGAAGAAAATAATGAAAGAAGAAAAAATAGAAAAGTGAAAGAAAAGGAATGATAAAAAAAGAACAAAGTGGAAAGAGAAAACAAAAATAAAGGAAAAAAGAAAAAATGATTGAAAAAACGCCGAAATAAATAAAATTATCATATAAAAATTTATATTCTACTAACCGCTCTTCAACGTAGACCATGCTTCTTTGAACGAATGGCTATAATCGGCTTTGTGATCGCCGTAATTTTCCGTCCAAGTACAAACCATAAAAATTGTCATCAACGTCAAAACGCCGATAGAAACGTCGAACGGGGCTCTAAAAATGGGAAACTTTCCGCTTTGCAAAGCACTATTAAAAAGAAAATCTTGTGGTGCAATATGCCAAAGTCAATGAAAATGTAGAATAAAGGAGAAACAAAACAAATTGAAGTATACAAATTAATGCAAATGAAGCTAAAAAAACAAAAACAAAACAAACAAGATGAAAAAATCTTGAAGAGAAGAAAGACATCGATAAACGAAAAAATTACTTGCATTTCTTGTAAAATTTGAAAAAATCAAGATGATTGAAGAACTTCAGGCGAAAAGGAAATAGCAGAGAATTAAAATAAAAGAAAGACAATCAGAAATATGAGTGAAGAGTGAACTGAGGAGAAAATATAACGAAAAAACTAAAAAATCACATACAAAAATCAGTGAAACAGACACGAAAGAGGAGAAAGAAAAAACATTATTAAATAGAACGGAGAAGCAGAACACCAAATAGAAGAAAATACGTAAAAACAAAAAAAAACAGTAACGCTCAAAAAAAACTTTGGAGCAAAAATATGAGGGAATCAAAAAGTGATGAAATTTTTGGTCAAGTATGAAATATCAAATGACTTACATTCATATGTGTAACTGGGAAACTGGGAGGAGGAATTGCTATGGGAACCCCGCCCCCCTCAGAAATCGTCTGGCTAGCCATTGGGCGACCGCCTCCCCCAGGATTTTTCAATCCTATGGCTAGCCATATGGTAGACGTAGGAACCCGCATACTTTTAGTGGGGAAAATAATGAAAAATGTCAGTTCTTGAACACAAAAATGGTTAAAAATGTGAATTTTCTGGGCGCATCGCGCCGTGAACACACTTTTTCGGTCTAAAAAAATTAATATTTTTTGAACTATTTTTCCGACTTTTTCCAAGAAAAAATTGATTTTTTTCCTTCAGAGACTTCTGTCCCCTTAAATTTTGGGAATTGCTGACCCCCCAGACCTCGGGGCCTGTATGCTAACATTAATATAAAAAATATGGCATAAAAATTAAAACGAGAAAATAATAAAAATGATCAAAAAATGAAAAAATTTAAAACCAAAAGGACTAACGTTGAAGAGGCTCTTGAAAGAAAAACATAAGGAAAACAAAAAAATGTAGAAAAGAAGAAAATAGTAAAAAGTAGGAGAACGATAAAGTAGAATATTAAAAAACAAAAGGCCCAAAAAATATGCACATTCAAGTAACAATATAGAGGAATCGAAATAAGTGTAGTGTCGCATAGATGACTAGGAAATCTAAATTTACTTGTAAACTTTACTGGACAATGAAAAAAGTAACAGGGTAATAAAAAAAAAGGAAAACTAAAACAAGAAAAATCGAAACCACAAAAAGTATACAAAAAAACCATAAAAGGAAAGAAGACTAAAAAGAGAAGACAAAATGAGTAAAGAAAGTATTCAGAAGGAAAGGAAAAAATCTTTAGCTAAAAACTTCAAAGGATTTCTATTGCACAATATCTTACACATATCCGAAATGATCGGCAGCAAACTGAGCGACTACACCGGACAAGATGGCTATCAACGAATTACCGAGCGTAGCGTTCGAAAATAAAAGCGATAACAAATCGGAATTATATTGTCTCTGCATTCGGAAAAATATTTGATTGAAGACAGCGTATAAATGAGATATAAAAACAAAACCAAAAAATCAATTTTTTCCGTAAATTCCGAATGAAAAAGAAAGATTTTCGTGAAACTTGGGTCGAAAAAAAATCCGAAAATGTTAAAAGTGAGAAAACGCACAAATTAGTAAAAAATACCTAAAAATAGAAGAGAAACGGTAAAAAATTGAGCTTTCATAAGAAAGCTCGCATGAAGCGAAAATACAAAAAAATAAAAATAATAAAGGTTAATTTTTTCGTTAAAAAATGAATATAAAATCATTGCATAAAAAAAGAAGGGAAAATGACAAGAAGTCTTTTTGATTAAAATAAACGCTTGAAATGACACGAAAATAATGAAACAAGCAAATGGAGCGGAATGATTGCACATGACGCACAAACTAATGAAATGCAAGAAAAGCGAAATGATAAAAAATCAATTCCGACAAAAAATAATTCCAAAAATAAAATGATAATCTAATGAAAAAATCTCATCAAAACAAAACAAAAATTAAAAAAAATCATCATGATCAACAAAAAGCGCAAATAATCACGGAAAAAATCTATCTAAGGAAAAAAGTAAGGAGTATGAGAAAAATGATCAAAAATGAGCAAATAAAGCGGAAAGAGTTAGAAAACAACAAAATGAAAGTTACGGAAAATCTTTTTCTCGCCAAGAAATGCAAATAAAATCGCATAAAAATGAGAAAAATTGGAAAAAAGCAATTTCGAATGAAATAATCGGAAGTACTCATACAAAAACAAAAAAAAAACAACAAAAAATTCATTTTTGTTTTACAAATGCACATAAAAATAATATAGAACTTAAATCATTCAGGCAAAAAAATCAAATCTGATCAAAAAATGCGCAGACAAAGCAAAATAATCCTACAAAAAATTGGGAAAAATTATCTTTTTCTGTAAAAAAATGAGTATATAAAACGAAAGGAAAATGCTCAAGGAAAAAAACTGGGCAAAAAGCACTGTGAAAGCGGAATAATCGAAAAAAACAAATCAAACATGGAAAGCATTTTTTTGTTAAATAAAAGAAAAAAATGCACAAAATAGTATGAAAAACCCGTTTTTGTGAATCATTAAGAGAAATTATATATTCCCGTATTATAACTTAAGCTTAGTTTTATAGCTTATATACTTGCAAGTTGAAAATATTTTTACCTTATTATGCTCGAAAACGAGCCAAGATTCGAAAGCGCTAAACAATATTGACGTCGCTATTCCGCCCAACAAGCGACCGATCATCAAAATTTGAAAATTGGCGAAATGCTTAAATGAACCAAAATTAAGAGTTTTGTTAAATTAAATGAAAAATACAAAAAACAACAAACTTTCGTCACACAAGCGCCCGAGTAAATTAAAGCGTATAAAATGCAGTTATTTCTACGGCCCCTAGAAAGAAAAAAGTCTCGCAATCAAAAGGGGAAAACTGAAATGCTAAAAACTACAAATATATAAAATAAATTTAAATATTTTAATTTTAAAGAAATATTGAAAAGAAAAATATTTGATTGAAGAAAAATTTACATAAAAAACAACAAAAGAAAACTTTGAAATCATATGAGAAAAAATTTAATGAACTTGAACTAAACTACTTGAAATTAATGGACTAAACTACTTGGAATTTGGAAATCAAAAAGAAAGAAAATTTAGATGAAAAAAATTACATAGAAGAAATACCTTGAATCAAATAAATTTATATACAAAAATAGAAAAAAATTCAGAAGGAAAAAGTAAAATAAGTTAAAAATATATGAAAAAAATTCCAAAATTAAAAATTTTCAATTTTTCTTACAATTTATCGGCAAAAGAACCGATAAATGTACCGAAAATAACGCTTGAACCAAATCCGGCGACGAATAATAGTTCGATGTCGTGTTTAGACATTCCGTAACTTTCGTACAATGCGTAAACGTGAGGGCCTTGCAACCAATCGCCGGCTAAAAAATGAAAAATGCGAAATACAAAAAATGCAAGTTTCCGTCGAAAAGTGCGATCTTAACAAAAAAATTTGCAACACTAAATAAGAAATTTTTTTAAATATTCTTACAAAACTACACCGTAACTTACCTGCAGCCAATAGATAACCGACCAAATATGTGCCTTGGAAATAGGCGAAATCGTACGTGTAGGCTATTCGTTCGGAATTTCGAGTGTAAAAATATAAGATCGCACAGAATATACATAGAGCGTATAGAATAAAAGTAAACATCTTTTGATTTATACTGAAATATTTTTCTCTTGTAATTTAGAAAAAAGTGAGCGAAATTTTCGAGTAAATATTGAAAAATCCTGCACGACATATAAGTGAAATTACACTTTGACTCATACATGTAACGGGGCCCTGAGATCTGAGGGGTTGGGGAGGGGGTCGGGCGACTTTTCTGGGGCCGGGGTCACTGATTCCGAAAATTTTAGGGGAAGGGTCTCTGAAGAATTGATTTTTCCACCAAAAAAGTTTGAAAAACTATTCAAAAAATAATAATTTTTGTCTAAAAAACTGTAAAAAATGTATTCATGGCGCAGAGCGCCGAGAAAATAGACAGTTTCAGTATTTTTATGACCACATGTATGGGGGTCCCTGTGACTACCATAGGGCTAGCCATAGGATTGGAAAATCTTGAGTGTGGGTCGCCCAATGGCTAGCCATATGGGCGACTATTTCTGGGTGCGGTTCTCATACCACTTCCCCCAATCACATGTATAAGCCTTAAGAATCACATCAGTACGTCCAGACTTGAAAACCTTAAAAAGTAAGGCGATAACATAATAAGCTTTTTTAATCATATTTGAAATATGATCAGAAGAAGATGAAAACTATTAAAGATTAAATGGTAAGTGAAGGTAGACACGCTAAAAGCCGCGCCTGAGCTTGGTAAGAAATAATAATTATTATTAAAGTTATAACCGGCGCGAAGCACCCGAAAATTTCGAGATTTGATTTGGACCTCCTAAAATGCACCAAAATGCATCTTTTCAATATGAAAACCCCAAATTTTTCTTCCACATTTGTGAAAAGACCTCAAAAATTTTTTCCACATCCCAGATTTTTTTCCACATTATAGTGCAAATGTGGAAAAAACAGTTCCTCTAAACAGGGTTTTTTTGCACAGGTCAAGTTGCAATGTGCAACTTGGGGAAAAATTTTGGTTGCACAGATAAATTTTTGGTTGCTCACTCTAAAATCGATAAGATTTGCTTAAATTTATCGAAAAAACCATCGCAAACTAGTTTTCTTGTATTTCATTCGATCCGCGTCAGTTTTAGACATTTAAAACCCCATTTTCTGAGTTTTGGGGGTAAAAAGAAAAGATTAATATGACTAGACTAGAGTCATAATGTGTTCGGCGCGTAGCGCCGAAAATTTTTCTGGATTTCAATATTCTGGAACGCTGGAAAATGAATGTATTCACCTTTTATTTCCCAGACAGCAGGTTTGATTTCTCAGTGCATTTAATAAATTTTCAGTCGGACAAACTAAAATTCAAAAACTAGGCAAGTGAATAAGAATTTGGATCTTTCAATCGGCAAAAATTTCTACGCTCAAAATGTTTTAATCACGTGAAAGTCGAAATTTTTATGAAGATGGCAAAAAATTTGGGAACATGACTAGAGCTTCACACCGGGTACCCGAACTACCCGGGTACAAAATGAAAACCATTACCCGGGTACCTTGGTATACCCGGGTAATTCGGGTACCCGTTTTGTATCATCTATAATATGTAGACTTGAGAGTAGAGGTGTATGCATAGTTTTTTTTAGCCTTTTACAAGCCATGGCTTGTTGGACTGACAAAATGGCTTGTAGAATTTTAGTCCAACAAGCGAAAATGGCTTGTCAGAATTCTTTGAGTCATGTGTTTGATCATATCGGATACAGGAAAGATGCATTTTGGTGCATTTTAGAAGGTCATAATCTCAAAATTTTCCGGCGCTGCGCGCCGGAAATAACTTAAATAAGATTTATTATCTATTTCCTAGTAGCTCAGGCGCTGCTTCTAACATGTCTACCTTCATTTATCATTTAATCTTTTATAGTTTTAATCATCTTAAACGTATTATCTCATGTTTTAATTGGTAATCCTCAATATTTCATCTTGATATTTAATGAAGATTCACATTTTCCTTTCACACATTTTTTGAGAAAGATCAATACGTCAAGTTTGCAAACTTTTTGAAGTGATTACTCCTTTCTCAACGTGAAATCAATCTAAAAGCTTCATGGAAGTAGTTTTCGGAAACTTCTACTCTTCTTGCTCATATCCATTTGGCCAAGTTCATTGGAGTGTGTGAATAAATTAATGGTTTTAAAATTTTTCAAACATGAAATTCCAGAAATTACGACCTTTGAACAGAAAATTCGAAGTGGCTGGAAAATTGATTTTAAAGTATCGCAGAATGTCAATACCCAAAAAAATTTTCCGGCGTTTCAGGCAGGAAAGATTAACAACATTTTTGGGCTCTCACTTGTCATCATAGACGACTTAACCGTCGATTTCTCATGTAATTCAAAGTCATTATGTTCTTGGATAGTTTGCTGGAAAATTTTTTCCACAATGCTTGTAGGTTAGACTTCGATCAAACTCAAAAATTTCAAATGTTTCCTGAATTTTAATGAATTAACGGCTCTAAAATGTTATTGAATAAATGTTGAATGACATCTCTTTTTTGATCGATTGCCGTGATGCTCAATATATACATTTCTCTAAAAAATGACCTAGCATTGGAATTTATTCACGTATACTGATATTATAAAATTGGCTTGCAAAAATTTGGAATGGCTTGTAAAATTTAAGGTCAACAAGCCACTTGGCTTGTGACTCGTAGGTCAAAGAAACCCTAGAGGGATGCAAATTTTGCTTTGTCTCGTCAATAATATTGAGCTATCTTGATGTGATCTGTAGTATTTTGCAGCGTAGGTGCATCGATGATGTGTATCAATCATCATCTCTAGCATTATATTCGCAATATACCTACCTATGCAGCCTATTGTATACAACAACACAACCAGTGTTTCAACACAAGTGTTGAAAAATATTATGTAGTAGGGACTACGGAGTGTGTGTAATGCATCATTCTATTTTCACAGTGTATCTGTCTAATATTATACATGTACATTAACATTACAACTCATTTTAACATGTACCCGGGTAAACCCAGGTAATTAGGGTCATACCTGTAAGACCTCCGGTAAATCCGAAATTTTGGGGGGGGGGGTAGGAAAAAGTCGAAATTTTTCCCAAAAAAGGCCAAAAAACATACACTTTTTGGCAAATTTTTTTAATTTTTTCCCAACTGGGGGGGGGGGGGGTTGGGGGTAAATGATTTTGGGTACTGGGTTGGCCAAGTTGGGGGGGGGGGAAGTCCCCCCTAACCCCCCCCCAAGTACAGGTATGATTCGGGTACCCCGGTACGAAATTCTTGTCGTAACATGACCGAGAAAAATGTTAGTTTTAATCAAATTCGTCAACAAACAATACAGGATCAAACATTTATCCATAATTTGTGTTGATAGAATTTATAAGCACTAACTAGAATGAACTTTTATAACCGCGCACTGGAATAATATAAAAAATCGTAAATGAATTGGGACCCGGGGCGGAGCGCCGGAAAATTTTCACTTTTTCTACGCATAAAAATGCATCTCCGGACAGAAAACCCAATCACCTAATCAAAACAGCAGTCAGGCCTTAAGTTGCACTGTGCAACTTGGCAGAAAAAATTTGGGGTAAATTATGGATGGCAGTGGCTGGCCGCCGAATTTACTCTACCTTCAAAATTTTCCTTAGGCTTAGGTTTAGGGTACAGCAGATGCGCCCGAGTGTCTATCTAAATCAACAAAACAATTAATTTAGTTGAATTGACTTCATTACAACGTATTTTTATGATATATTTCGTACTCAAAAGATGTAATATAAATCAATCGATATCCTTTGTATCCATCTTGCAACCACACATATATGAGTCAACTTGCTCACAAAAAAGTAGACACTAAATCTTTCGTGGAGTGTACTCCGACCATACGGGGTGACATCCATTGATCTGCGCCGCGCAGCGCTGTTGAGGAGGCTCTTCCAAATGTTTCGGCGTGGCCACCGCCATTCGTAAAAATTCCAAAATTTGGTTGCACAGCCCGAAATTTGGTTGCTGTGTGCAAAAAAACCCTGCCTCTAAATACGGACGGGCCTGAATTTTCGGCCCCTAAAATGACCCAAAATCATGGAAATTTAGCTTTAGACCAGTCAAAAAACTCGTGCCAATTAGCACAATCGCTCAAAAATTATTGTGCTAATCCAAATTTTTTGTGCCAAAAAACCATGTTTTGACACAAAAAAAACACTGCGATGCTGTGTCGAAATTCAAAAAGCCGTGCTATGTGGAAAAAACATTCTATCCACATAAACACAGTAAAATTTGCTACGTTAGCAAAAATCTACAAACACGAATACCCTGATGACAACACTACATACAAAAGACGGCTGTTGCCAAACGTTGGGGATGTGGGCTAGCCGTAGAACCCAATCTTCTCGAAACGAAAAAACGGAAGAAAGTGAAGTTTCTGGAACAAACTAATACTTCATTAACTTTCAAATAAACTTTGTGTATAAAGGGTACAGTCGTGCATTTTTCTACCAGAATAGTAAAATAATCACCCAGAGGAGAAAATGGAAAACCACTACTCTAAACTCACTCGACTTCAAATCAACTGAAAATGCAAGATTACGTACAGGGTTCCAAATTGTAAATCAAATTCACAGAAAATATAGACTTCTTGAAATCCGTTGCTGGTCAGGTGATTATTAATCAGGCGAAAATAATCTACAAAGATAACTTATTTACCCTATGAACCTTGAAATTTTGGTTCAGCTGAAAATAAAAATACTGTACAAAGTAAACATCAAAAAGTTCCAACCGCATGGAATCCACTGAGGGCTTAAACAGAATATATGGGAGTTATGGCTGATCTTAAACACAGGCCTCCTAAGCTAAAACAAGGAAAACTACTAGAAATGAAAGCAGATGTATCAAAAGAGGGGTATCATAAAAATACAGTAACTTTTGCTCCTGCTAGAGCAAACATAAATGTCAGAAATGAAAAAAAACAGACATTAACCAAAAGATAAAATAGCAGTAGCTAGTCAAACCAATTTAGCATGAAAAGCTGTATATAAGAGCCTGTAACTCTTATCCTTCGTTCAGTTTACCTTATTTCAGTTCAGTATTTTCAGTTCCATTCAGTTGTTCAGCCGAGCTCAGTTCAGTCAGTTGGCTCAGTTCATTTATCCTTCAGTACAGTTCATTTCAGTAAGTCAATAATTCAGTCAGTTATTAGTCTGTCGATTTGTTTTACTATTTTCTGTCATCCATTTACTGAATTGTCTATTTATTCTTCATATATTATTATTCCCATCCACCCTCAATATCAAAGGAACACTTTCATCCATATTCATTCACAACTATGTACTGATGTATATCCAAATTTAGTGAATTTCAAATAAATCTTTAAAGCACAAGTCTACTTATTAAACTTCCTAGGAACATAGGTGTTCAGGGGCCGAATATCTGCATATCGAACGTGCATTATCACTACAGTACTTCGACCTAATTTCCTCTTAACGAATTTAGACCCTGACAGGCGAAAACACTTCTCAGAAAGTCGTTTTAGTATTCAAATACTCCATCATAGTATTCCAATTGTTGTACTCCTGAAGAACTGTACAACTGTGCATATGCTGCCTATAGTTTGTTTTCTGTGAAATTCTTCTCAAAAGGAAAAATGAAGAAAATTTAGCACTTTTGTCATTGTAATTCAAATGAACTTTTCACTGTAAAACTTTTATTCAAAAAATTATTGAGCTTATTTGAACTAAAATGACAGATGCCTGCAAAACTGGTGTAACTGAATTTAATTTGATACACAATTTTTATTTGATGAAATTTTTTTTACTACAGAAAAAAGACTGATGTCTCCATGACATTAGGGTAAGATCTAAATATTGTAAAAAAATATGCTTACCTACTGCCGATTTTGAAAACATTTAGGTTGATACTTCCACCCACATCATTTAAAAGCAATTTGAAAAAATTGACTTTATGTAAGAAAAATAGAAACAAAACATGAAATGGCAGAAAAAATTTTTTCATTCAGAATTGAAAAAATGGGGTAAAAACACATCCAAAAGTTTTTGGTCAGGAATTGGGCTGAGTTAAGTAGTTTCCATCTAAATGTTGATTGTAGTTTTGGCTAAAAATTGCTGTTATAGCATATAATATGTATTTTTAGATAAACAGCATCAGAGACATTGAAGAATGACCTTAGGATCTATTACATCATTTGAAGAAAAGACAGTCTTTGAAGGTTTTTTTTTCATTTCAGACAATTAACATTACAAATAATGACGGGGACTTGGTGGCCCGCGAATGACACATATTTTACAATAGAAATTTTATGACGTGGAAAAAAACAAACATATGCCTGAAAAAAAAACTAAATTATAATATCACTGTTTGCAGATCAACTTAAGATTTTCAATGCTCCCAGAAAATAATTTCTTTTCCAAATAAATAAAATCCAAAATTCAAATGATCTGTAATAAGAAAAAACATCACAATAAAATGTGGAGACATACATAAAAACTATGGACACATACATAAAATAAATTACAGTAAGAACCACAATTTAATGAACGATGAGGAAAAAATTAATAAACAAAGTCTATATTTGAAGTAAATGGCTTTTAGATTTATTATTGTCTTGTATATACTTTTCTTACAAATTTTATTTTTCAAAAAAAATATTCAAAAGTTTTCTGGTCTAAAATTTCAGGTTCCGTCCTAATCAAAACTTGAAAATACTATGTAAAATTTTCTCTGAATCTTTCAATTCATTTTTCTTTTTATAATGCATTCATGACTTCCAAATATCTTTTTGAGCAGTACACATGATCGAGTTTAACTCAAGAATTTTATCATAATTGGCATAACTAGGCTTCACATCAAAAATGAAATTTTCAATATTCAAATCCTTGCCTATGCCCTTCAAGGCTAAAGTAGTTTTTATCCAAGACTTGGTTAATCTTGTACATAAGGCAAAAACATGCTACACATCTTCTCTTTCAAATCTCACCTCATATAAACAGAACTTACAGTTTGCATCTAGACTAGGATCTATGTGCCTTATTTTTGATTTTTTTAACAGAAACCTGTGAAAATTAAAATTCTGTTTCTCCCATATTCATCAAAAAATTTTACTGGACTGTTGGTTAATTATTGAAATTGTCTTCCTAGGTAGTCTGAGTTTATGTTCCCAGTATTCACTGATCTTTGGTTAGCACTTCTGTACAATTTTGTCTAGAATTACGAGATAACATACTTTTGTAGAAACACTATCAAAATGAAGATTTCTTCCTCTTATTTTCAAGACATTATGTGAGAAGTGAAATAAAGTATCCATCTACAACTCAGGACTTGCATTTTTGTCAACTGACTTCTTGACTTATCTATTGTCTCATCTAGGAAGAAAAAGCTAACTATCAAGATTCTTTGTTTTCATCCTTATTAGAAGCATAAAATTCACCTTAATTTTTGAAATGATATCAACCAAACCTACATGTTTTGTGGGTAATTTTGGCTTTTTCCTTGCTAGCAATTTCATATTAGAACCCTTTGACCAAATAAACTTCGCAGCAAGTTTTTCAAGGGTTTTGACAAGATCAGGGTTTATATAATCAAACAAGGCCGAATATCAAAGTTTCCACAAAACATATGTATCAATAATTTTGGCTCTAGCATAATATGAAATTTTACTTGATGCTAGGTTTCCTTCCTATAAATTTACTGATGTCTTCCTTTAGTCATTTAACATTTTCATCTTGTACAACTCCCAGCTTATCGAAATAAATTCCTTGTATTCTCATCATTTCAACTACAAAATCTTCATATTCATGTGGAATATTTCCTGTCATATCACCCATGCAAATAATTTTAGTCTTTTCCTTTTTTAAACTAACCCTAGAGGCTTTTCTGAAAATTTCATACATGTCAAAAAATTTTTTTGACAGATTCAAAGTCTCTTAAGAAAAATTTATATTATCAGCATAACAGTTTATCTTAAATTGTTTCCTCTGAACTTGTAATCCTGTTACTTCAGTATTTTTTCTTGTGTAATTCCATACTGTCTCTGATACAAGGACATAAATCAATGGTGATAAAGGACAACCTTGCTTCATTTCCCTGCTCACATTGGATGGAAAAGTTTCATTGCCATGCCATTGATCAATAATGATGATTACAGTTCTTCTAGTTTATAAATTATTTTTATCCATTGTATGAATTTTGGACCAAGTTAAAGAATTGCAATGCATCAAAAATACACTTCCATTCGACAATGCTTAAGGCTGACACCTAATCCAGTCACAGAATCAAAGCTTTTTCTTTTGTTTTTTTGATAATGTATCAAATTATATATAGAAAACTATTCATCCTTGATATCTGTACCTTCTACTGCACAGGTCTGGTTTCAGGTACAATGTCAGGTATAATACTTTTCATTCTATTTAAAAAGCTTTTTCTAAAATTTTAGAATCAACATTCAACATTTTTATTATGGTCCCCAACTACTTCTTTGGGATTTTCTTTTTCTCCCTTATATATCTGAGATATAATATCATAATACATTCTATTTGTCATTTCACCTGACTCATATATGGCAGAGAATAATTTCTTCAATACATGTACCAGAGAATCAAAAAACTGTTGATAATACTCAATAGGAATTCCATCACTTCCAGGTGATTTTTCTTTCTTGAATGGTAAAATTACATTTCTGATTTCTCCTTCTGAAAATTCTACTCCTAGGGCAGTAAGTTTGTTGGCCGATTAAAATTATTCAGGATTATGTTTAATCCCTGATCAAGTAATCATGGATTAAAATTTAATCAACAATTAAAACAAATGGTAAGCTCATCAGCCGATCAAAAGACGATTATGCAATCTCTGATTAAAATATGATAGTCGATTAGAATCATATAATCCAGGATTAAAACTATAATTGCTGATTGAAAACTGTAGAACATATACTGTCTTTAGTGTAGGTGTACAGCTTTTCCTTCTGTACATCACCTTTCGTCATCAATTTATTGTTATTAATTTTTTTCATGATATCCACTGCAAAATACACGTTTCTATAGAAAACTACTAATTTTGATTCTGAAGAGATTGAATTATTTTGAAGAAGGTTAAAAAACTTATTTACTATAGGTTTTCAATTTCTTTATTGAAAAATTTCAATAAATTTTTATTTGCAAAATTTCGTTTTTAAATAAATTTTTTTGTTTTTTTTCATCTTTATGAATTTTTTTATCCAATTATCTCTCTTGCAATGCCCTTACTTAGTCTTAATCGCGACAAGAACTTCTTATTTGAATATGCTTCTATTGGATTTGATCTATCCAGGGAATGACGAATTTGTGGTTGATTTTCTGCTTCATTCTAATTTATACATGATTTTCTGCTTCATCCTCATTTGAATCGTCCAAAAAATCAACAACATTGTATTTTTCAACTACTAAACCGACTATGCAATGGCAAAAAACATATATAATCGACCTTTTAAACCTGGGTTGGAGTAGGATTGGAAGCTCATATTATTAAAATCGCCAATTATGACAATTGAGCTTTAATTGGCTGACAAACTTGCGGATTGTTTTAAACTCCGATTAAACTGATCGATATTTAATTGGCCAACAAACTTACCACCCTTAGCAACTTCTATTTTCATCAGAAACCATTTTAATCAACATTCCTTCCAAGAACTTTTCTTTGTATTCTGTATGTTATGCCAACATGTGAAGAGCTTCTCAAATTGTCTTCTACACTCTTCTAAAACTTCTAATTGATCCTCCAATATACTATTACTCTCTGTCTTAACTGAAGCTTTTATTCTATTCTCAGCAGACTTTTTTCCAAAGCTTTTTACAGTTGCAAGTGAACATCCATCAGCAAGGATATTTTGATAATGAGTTTTGCTCAGTTTTCCCTTAATTGGACCATTTATTAGTATTCTATACTCATACTAAACTTTTTTATATTCCTTTCTTAATCATAGATCCTGGCTATCATCATTTAATTTTTCTCATATCTAAATGTTTGCACAATTCTTCCTTATTCTTAAGTTTTCTTATCAAATACCATTTTGATATATAAAGTCATGTTTCACATTTACTTCGGAACTTTCCCATCCATTAATCAAGGATTCATCTGGGAATTCTCTAAGATCCTTAAAATTTTTGTCGAATGATTTCAAAACTTCGTTTGTGACTTCATCTTCTTTTGTGCCGAGAAAGTTTTTTTCCAGACAGAAGGCCCAATTGTAACTTTCAAAAAACTTTACTTCATAGTTACCCTGAAGAGCTAATGATCACTCATTCCTAGGTCAAGTACTCTATAACTACTGAAAGAATCAAACAAGAATCTTGTTTTGTTTGAAGCAGTCTTATGTGCATTGGAAATATGAGTAAAAATTTTCTACCTCAGATGATTCAGTCGAAAAATATACAGTTCTAGCTTACTTTTTTACTGCCTTGAACTCTTGTTTTCATTTTTCATCTTCTTTGATGGAATGAATCTTTATCAGGAAAATCACTCTGTAAAATTGAAATCATCTAAGATGATTGCCTCATCATGATGCCTGAAGGAATCAAAAATGTTTTTTGTAAAGACTGTTCAAGAAAAATCAGCTTCTTTCATGGGAGCATAGATGATCATTGTATGAAACATTTTCTTCCCTAATTCTACAAGATACGCCAACTCTCCTTTTCATTTAAAAAACTTTTCTTATCAATTTCAGTCTACAATGTAACCATTGATGCAATTCGGCAACAATTTGTGTTAGCTATAGACAAATTATAATCAGAATATTTTTCAAAAGTATACTTGAATAGAAAAGAATATTTTTTAGTCTTAAAATGTGTTCTATGGAGAGCCATGACATCTATAATTTTTGCTTGCTCACAGATTTTATTTAATTTTAACTCATTCTCTGTTAAACCTGCACAATTCAGAGCTTCTATCCTAAGCCAATTACTTTGCTTAGTGAATGTTAAAAATTCGAAAGGCTGAGTGAAAGTATCATAAATCAAGACAAGGTAACCACAATGATTAATGCTTAAATATTCGGCCATTTACTATCCTAAATTTCATGCAACAATACTCCTGGGCCTTTTTTAAACTGGCCATCAGAAAATCGATTTTATTTCTCCCATTCTCTATGGAATTAGACATTCATTCTCATTTGATCACATAGTTTCATCAATATTTTGGGGAAATTATTTTTGCCCAAGTTTTGTCCATCATTGATTGATGGATAACTTTTGCCAATTCAGATCCCCCAATAACTGTTGTAAGGATTTGTTCCCATGAGATAGTCATTCAACATACTGAACAAAGCTCAATGCATAGGTTTTGATTGAGTGTATCTACCAATTCCTATCATATAATGTCTTTGATGAATGGTCCATAGAGTAGTCAGATTATTCCACAATTTACAATCTCACATTTTTTTATGGTAAGTTCCTAGCACTAGCTTTCTGAGCAAAGAGGTAATGTTGTGTGCTTCTGTGGTTAACTCCATGAACAACAAATTTGCATGGGAAATGAATGGATAGAATAAATTTATAAGTATAAAAGGATATAAAGTCCCATTTTTTTCTGATTAGAGTAAAATGGAATATGGGTAGGGATGTACTGATTTAATTGTAATATTTTTCCAGTCAGCTGAATCGGACTCCTCGATTGCAATTAATGAACAATCTGAAAACATTGGGTAATGAGATGATAAGGTATCCCTTTTTATTGCCACTGTTAATGATGCATAAGACTCAACTGATGGTGGTGTCTTTGGCAAATTCTCTCATGAGACAGTACATATTTTTCACATATGGCCTGGTTGCATACATTTTTTACAATAAATTTCCATAGTGTAGAACCACAACTGTAGTTTGATTGGTTTTATTGTAGATGGAATATGTAACCAAATTACACCTGGAATTCTACTATCCACAATTTTTACAGAGTGCACATTCCAGCAAATACATTTACAGTTTTCAATAGGCAAAAACTTTGTTTGATTATTGTCAACAATTTAAAACCCCAGGAGTTATTCTTCAACCAAATTTCAACTTCAGAATTTGGTCTACATTCAGATATAGTGTGTCCATACAAATATTCCAGATTCAGAATTTTCTTAATATGAGGTTGATATGGTTTAATAACATCAACTTCTAGATTAAAAAAATAAAATTTTCCATAACTGGTAAAGCTCATTTTTCTTTTGTATCATAATAAAATTTGAGCATATTATTATTCAACATTCAAACATTATTCCATATAATATTCTCTGAATTTTTTGTTGCTTTCGGCTTCATAAATCCTGTGAAGTGTTGGAGTATTACTATCAACTGGACCTATTTTGTCCGAACTCATGGACTGAGCTGTTGCATCTACCTCCCCTTTATCACTGTCATCATCCATTCAAAGTAAACCCCAGAAGATGAACAATTGATGAAACATTTGGTTTGTTAAGTTTACCAAACAATGTAACTATATAAATCCAATGCCTTGATAAAATTGCAAAACAGAATGATTTAAAGCTTCATCTCTCTCCCTGGATCACTTGCCTTGTTATTTTAGTGTAAAAACGTAATAAAGGTAATTCGCATAACCAGTTATCATTAAGGTTACTAAAGAAACATTCCCAAATATGACAAATATTTTTGATCATAACCAGTTGCAGACTTTGGATTGAGACTTATCTCTTAACTTCAATAAGAAAGATTTGATTCTGTACTTTGCGACAAAGATCTGAAACTTGAGGATCTTTATTCAGAGCTTACTCTCATTCAGGCTATAGTTGAAATATTTAGTTATTAAAAATTGCACCCAATCTGGATGAGTCATGAACATTTTTCTCCTTTACAAACACTATAAAGTCTTTGAGTTTCAATTTGAAATCTCCATTTTTAGACTCCAATGTACTTTTTGGAGCTAGACTGTATGTCTATGAGTTTATTTGCTCAAAATGAGATGAGCAGCTTCATATTTTTTAAATAAAGTTTATCTGGGATGTGGTGAAATGTGATAATCATAGTTCAAAAGAGATCAGCAGAGTTTGTGATCATGTTGTAATTTTTTTAGAAAATGAAACATGAAAATCAGATTCATGTTGAGTGGGAAATCATTGAAAACAACAATGTACGTCTTGTAGAGTGACATAAAACCAAGGGCTGCCCCTATATCGCCTCTGAATTCTGGAGCTGCTCATCTGTGCTTGAAATTTGTCCTGATGCACTTGGCTACAGAAAATACCTTCTGACAGAGATGAAAAAGTTTTTAATGAGAAAGAATGAAAATAAAATATTTCCTAACTAGACTTTTTCAACTCTCGGCAAAATCTTCAAAAATCTAGTCCAAGCCTTTTTCTGCCTTGGCAGCTATCCAAGGAAGTATAATCTTCTGTTTCTGCTCCATTGAGAAACTTTGCAAAGAAGCAGTAATTACTATGCTTCATCTTGTTAAATTCAGATTATCTCAGTTTTTTTGACCTGATCTAAAAAAGACTGAAATTGCAGTTCCTGTGTAAAGCCCACCATCAATCTAACTGCCAAAGACAATGACAGACAAGGGACAAAAAACTGACCTCAAGGCTCACAAGTAATCATTATTGGTGTTGAATTATCATTGTCAACACTTACTGCTGTGTGGCACATGACATAATTAGGCAGACCATACAAGCACATAGACTGGCAATATCATCATTTAAAGAAAATTAATTACGATTCTACAGCTAAGCACAATGTGCCAATGATCTAGGGTACCTGAAACGAACCACATAAGTACACAAACGCAGGCCTTAATATCGAAGGGGCTTGTAAAAATTTGAATAAAACATGTAAAAATTCACAATAGCACCTGCCTGGAATTTCCGAAAATGTTAGGCACAAAATTTAGATATTATGTAATTCTACATGGGACCAAATTTTATTTAAATTTTTATTGATTTGAGCTACCACTCAATAAATTGTAGTGGGCATTGCATCAAACTTTTGCCTAATGATTTTGCAGCCCATACTGTTGCCACTCGATCCACATTAAAATGAGAATATACACTATTTCACTAATGTAATCGATGTTACTGTAAAAATTTATAAACTTCAGGTTATTAGTTGCATGACATATGGTTTGGAAAACCTGAGTGACTGGACTGAAGTGGTGGAGGAAATTTTACTCATTTGATGGTCCTGTACTTCTGACTCATGGATTCTTTTTAGCATATGGGCAGTAGTTATGGGCGAACACTATTTGGTATATCTTCATTTTTGAATTAAACTAATTACAAGTGTGATACAGATTAACTTTTATGTCAAAGTTCAGGTTGCTATTGTATTCTGCAGAGTAACCTGATTCGGATGTCCCCATAAATTCATGAAGGAAACTTGGCTCCCTGCACACCTAAAAAATATCAAGATTTTTGTCACAAAGTTTTTGAGATTCCAAAAAGGTGTTTTTGCCTATTTTTACGCGTTATTTGAAGTTTTGAGACACTGTTGATCTTAAGGCCAGGTTTTGTCTATTTGTGCTGCTTCTTCCAGGGTACCCTACATCTTTGGTACTCTGCTGTTGGATCAAAATAATTTTTTCTTATATCATGGCCATGCATACTTCTCTGAAGCTAGACATTAAGGTGCAATAACATAAGACAGACATTAGAATGCAAAATTAGGTACTTCAAAAAATGGGGTACTAATTAAAGGTTGGAAAGTATTAAAAATTACTTTTTCAAATTGATCATGGCAGGAAATTTTGATTGATACCCATATTGTTAGGCTTTGGAAGACCCAACAATTGGTTCATTTGACATTGAAGAAGATCATGAAATTATTTTCTGATTACTGTTAATCTAAAAAGTTTTTGATATAGATATTTATTTTCGTACTGGAAAAAATTGCACTACAACTTTAATCAGCAGCTGCAGAATTGACATGGTTAAAACTTCTGGAATTTGGCCGACAATAAATATATTCCTTTGGCATCTCAGCAAAAAATCAATGACACTTTTTAGAAATCATAAACAATAATGTTTTAAGAGCAGGTTCTTACACCAGTGAACACTGTGTTATCCAGAAATGAATTAAGCCAGAGAGAGCGAATTTTAAGCGAATTTTTAGCCTGAAACGAAATTATTTTTTTCACACCAGTATGTCTAATGATCTTCAGAAATGATCTATGCAAAAATGTTCATAGAGAAAGGGAAGCTTTTTCCATGTAGAATGGTTCTGGATCATTGAATAGTTTTAAATTCTCATATTAACGGAAAGGAAAAAAAAAACAAAAAGTTTTAGAAAAAAAGAAACCATCAATTTTAATTTGAGAGTGTAAAATTATATTTATAAACAACATATGTAATATCAATAGCAAACACCACCACCCTATTTTCATGGGGAAATTTATTTTCAACTTCCAGAATATCATCACTATGTTATCAAAAAAATTGCAATGCTCTTGCTATTTTTCGAGCTTGTTTTTCTGAGATTTTATCACAATCAATATTTTTCATGACATCAGAATAAAAAAAGTTTTGAAGAGGATTCAAGAAAAAGCTCAAACTTGAGATATGACTGGGCCAAAATTTTGAATATGTGAATTCAGTGTGAACATGCAATAAGATGAGATTCATATGTGGGAATGATGTGGCTAAATGCTACTGTCTCTATAATACATCTCTTACAATTATGGAAAATGCGTTGGGACATCTTGTTCCTGGTTCCACTTTGCTGAGAATATCTCAAGGTTTAGTAATCTGTTCTTAATGGCACATTAAATTAAACCTGAGATCACTTAATTTCAAGCTAAATGTTGGAAAAATGAAACTCCGGATTAAACATCTGAATTCCATGCAAATTAAACATTTACAAGGAATTTTTTATTGTTGGTTTCCTGCCCATCATGCAAACTTGTAGAAATGAAAAATGTAGATTAATTAGCAGAGATTCGTCTTTTATAGAAAAATTCTTCCTTTTTACATTGCATAGGTTATCATTGAACAACTTTGGCCCATCCTAATTTTTCCCTTATGGTTCCCTGCTATTGTTCTGTTCAGCTTCTATGAACTCAAATACTGAATTCAGTAAGTTGAAATATATGCCAGCATATTTATGGTTGCAGAACCTGAAAATCAAATCTTTAACTGTTGGATTAATAGATACCTGACTGAATTCACATTAATATGATTGAGATGTTTGATGTTCAAGGACTTCCTAAAGTAGGTTGTGCTTAAAACAGGGCCTCCAATGGAGTTTTGAGCAATATCAGTGAATCTGTCAAATTTTGTAATCATGAATTCTGATCTATTTTCAGATAAGATAACTTGCATGGGATGTGGATTGTGAGTGCACCATTGGTTTCTTTTCATGAGAACCTGGTCCATACAGAGTGAGGCCAAAAGTCTTTTTTTGTGGGTAGTTTCTAAATTATTCCTTCTACTTAATGTTTTTTACTTAGTTTCTCTGCTTTTCCTGCATTCAGCTACTTCTATGCAAATATTTTTTCCTATCACTTATTTCCCATAGACTGAAAAGTTAATTTTTAGTTAAAACCTGTGTGATTAGTCCATATGGACTTTTGTGTCTCATTTATAGAGCAATGTTGGTTGTATACTCCTCTATTTGCCCACTGCCCTCATTCTAGTTGCTGGTTTTTGATAATTTGTTATCCAATTTATCAATTTTTCTATTCCATTAGCAACTGATAGTAATTGAAGGTCTCATGGTAGGTTGTAGAATAAATAATTGTACAGGAACATAAGTTATATATTGTGTTATATGTACATAGTGTATTTTCTGAAAAATCAGTATTCAAAATCTAATATAAACTATAGTTTTTCATTTTTCAACTGCTATAATTTTTTCTAGACACCCTTAAAACATATTTATATTTTGCTCTATGACAGCACCTTGAGGAGAAGTGTGTGAAGAGGACTCATGGAGGACAATTGAGAGCAAAGAGGAGAGTATGTGCTCTTTGGGGATACTCTCTGCTTTCAATAGCAGGGAGAAGAGAGAATTTGTTCATCCATTTCCAGGATATTGCTTTCATGTTATTATTTCTGCTCCTGCATTTCAGCAGTATATCTGAACCTTCCCAGTTATATTTGAAGTGAAAATTTCACTGCATTAGATACAAGAACTTTGGAAAGGTCATTGTTGGTGTATTTGCCACAAATTCCAGCTGTTGAAAGCAAGTTTTTAGCTTGGGCAATTGAAAGAGGTTGTCATTTTTTTGGGCAAGTTAAAAATTTTGGCGAAAATTAGGTTTTTTGATGGATTTCAGAAGATTTTTAAAATTGTGTGCAAATAAGTTCAGAGAATTTAAAATAAAAAAAATTTGAAAAAAATTGAATTTAAAAAGATTTAATAAATTTGTTTTATTAACTGAATTTTTTTAAATTTTTAAGATTTTAAAAAATTGCATTAAATATTTTTAAAATTAGTTTGAGCTTTTCAAGGTTTTCCAGAATTGAATTAACTTTTTTTAAAATTAGTTCAAATTTCTGAAGATTTTTTGAAATTCGTTTAAATTTTAAATTTTTTAAAATTCTGTCAGCTTTTTGAAATTAATTTAATTTATTTCATTCTTTAAGAATTTTATATGTAATTCAATTTTTCATGATGTTTTTGAAAATTGAATTAAATTTTCAAAATTAATAATTAAATGAAGTTAATTTTCGAGACAAATTTATAAAAATATGTGATGAAATTTTTAATTAGATGATTTAAAAAAATTAAAACCAGTTTTTAAAAAGAAAGTTACTTTTTACATTAAAAAGTTAAGCTGACCAGAAATACAGGGGGTTTACATGTGTTAAGTTTTTTGGTCTTTTTAATTATTAATCATAATTCTAAAAACTGGGTTTGACAGCACCTTTTTTTAAGCTGACCTAATTTCAGGGAGACCTAGAGTTTTAAGTTGATGTCAAAAATTTTTTCCAAAAAAATAATCCCAAGAACCTGCAGTCTCATTTAGAAAACTTGTAATAATTACTGATTCTAGCAGGAAGCACGGAAAATTTTTGACATTTTTAGGAATTTTAACAAAATGGACTATTTTGGACCTTTAGACGACTATTTTTACCAATTCATTGAGATTTTTGATGCCGGAAGGCGGCATAGCACAGGGAGCCGTGTTGGAGTAGCACCATATAAGCTAGAAATATGATGGGATGGATAGCAGATGGTTTTTAGGGCTTTTCTCCCCAATTTATCAGTTAACACACAAAATATACAAAGTGCATGTGAGCAGAGAGCAGAAGAACAGAAGCTGTTCTATTTTTCCTCTCCCTCTTTTGACTGTACTCTAGTATCTAAGCAGTATCTTAAGCACCTGTCAAAAGAGTATGTTCATACTTAATTCATCCTCAAGATAGTTGCATTCACACTCGCCTAGAGGATGAAAGCCATGATGCTTAGTACACCTGCATTGTTATTGACTGCCTTTCAGTTATTCTCCTTGAGGAGGCCTCCTCTAGTGAAGTATAAATATGCCTTAACTTCAGTCTAGTCCTACTCTCTTTTTGTTCACAGTTGAAATGGAATAAAGTGTATACCAAAAAATAAACTGAACAGAAAGAGTTGAAGTTTTCTCATTTGTGATGATTCAATACTGTTCCTGAACTGAAAAATGATTGAACTGAAAAAATATTACAGTGATATGTAAACACCAGTGTCTTTACTTCCTTGTATCCTTATGTCTACAATATTGCACTACAAAGATTTTGTGTATTTAGTAGACATGCAGTTTTATGTTGTTTTGATTCAATGATTGAATAATTCTATGCTCATTATTTGTATTTGTTATTTTTCTTTTCAGTTTCCAATTATTATTTCCTTTCTCAATGGGCAGCAACAGTGAATGAAGTGGTGATGATGGACAAGGCTGTGATGGTTGTTGTAGTGACATTTTCCAGTTTTCTACAACTATTTCACTGTCATTTTACAACTCTTTGATCTTTTCAACCGAAGATGTGCATGTCTCCAGCATGCCATCTTGATTCGAACTGGGGGACATGTGCCTGAATTTCGGTCAGTGATTTATTATTGGTTTTATATTTTGTACTATCTGGTCGTCTCCTCCAATTTATTCTTGCCGCACTATGTACGCCACAGAATATTTTAAATATTTTAAATTGGGAAATCAAAGATCTCTGTTTTGAATATTCCGATTTGTGAAATATTTCTGAGCATTCGTCTGAAAGTTCAAGAGGCCTACATGCCCTGGCCCAATGCAAGGTAAGTCTCAACATTAATGTCTGAATTTTCGGAACTCCTGCCTAAATCATTTTTGGCTTCAAAATCAAATCTCATATTTTTGGTGGATCACCAGATCCCAAGTCTTAAATAAAAAGAAAATAAAATATAACATGGTGATTGAAGATACAATGCAGCACCTGGAGACAAAAGTGCTCAATTTGTGGATGAATGCCTAGTGGTCATGGCCAATAAAGCAGCTACACAGAACCAGGTCCTGACCATGGATTTAATTGAGCTCATGTTGGAGGTTGAACTCCTCCCAGAGCTGTGCGCGGAGCGGATTTATCCCCTCCCCATCTGCCTATCTGCATATCCGCAAGCCGAGCGGAGCAGATATTTAAGTTGGCGGAGTGGAGCAAATATCTTGTGCCTTTGTGACAAAAATCTTGAAAATATGAAAGCCAATTAATTTTACTTGTTTGAAAATGAACCTGTGAAGAGGACAGTAACTATTTATCACCAGAATTGTTTACAATCCTAGTTAAACTATTCATATTTATGTTCAATGTTTTTTGCATTGTGTAAAATGAATGTAGAGGGGAGCAGATAGTGAAGGTGGTGGAGCGGAGTGGATTGATTGTTAGTTATAGGCCCGGTGGAGGGGAGTGCAAAATCTAGCTCTGCGCACAGCTCTGACTCCTCCCAAACAACATTTGTTATCAATTCCAAAATTGGAAGTTCTTCATCAAATGCACTGCTGAAAGAATACCATAGTGTTCTTTATGCACAAGGAGTCCAAAATCAGCCTCTATTCAAATAATGTGGTTCAAAACTGGCAGTTGAATATGAAAAATTAATATATCAAAGATAACCCCCTGCTTGCCATTTGTTCCATTGAACAACATTCAAGATCAAATGCATCTTCAGCTGGTGCCTACATATATTTTTTCAATTTTTGAAGTGTCAGATCGATTTCTGGAAGAATACTAGAGTGTTCATTGTACAGAAAGAGTGGAAGTTCTACTGAAATTTGTTGAAAAAACTTTATCCCATGAAAAATATTCAAGATCAAATGCAAGTATATTAGGTGTATATACAGAAAGATTTTTTGCCACATCACATTAAAAGTGTGTACCTGGTTACGTCAGAAGTCTAACTGGAAGAAATATCTGCCAACAGATCTGAGATATAAATATGATTTTGGATATTGACCACTTAAATAGGGTTTCCTGAGTTTGGAGAAAACCCCCATCCCACCCAGTCGCAGATCCAGAAATTTTTTCTAGGGGGTTGGTGATGCTCAAAATTGAGTATCTTTCCAAAAAATCCAAAAATTTTTTAAAAATGTATCAAATTTGCCTAGAGGTATACAGAAACAAATATAATATTTTCAAAGTTTCGGGTGGGGGCAGCCCTCCCCAAATCTGCACTTGTTCCCACCATCAATCAAACTGTCAAAAAAATGACTCAAGGGCTCGCAAGTAAGCATCATTGGGGTTGAATTATGATTGCCAATTTATTGATTTTTTGACACTTACTGCTGTGTGACATATGACATGACTAGGCAGACCATAGAAGCACATAGAGACAGTCAATTAAAACAAACTTAATATTTTGCTAAATTTTTTGGAAATTTAAAGGACTTTTTGTGGCAAAGTAGTAACAACTTTCTCATTCCTAGAACTAAAATCACTTAGACAAAGTAGTGACTGCTCATAATCAAAAAGATTGAATAATTTGAGTGGGCAAAGTCCTAAGTGTTTGTAGTTGAAATTAATGTGACAAATTCATCAATAAAATGCCATATTGGTACAAGTGAAGGATTAATATTTTGTTTAGGCAAAGTAGTAACACTAAAACAAATATTGTTTTTATTACAAAATATAAAATGTTGGGTTTTGATAGTTAGTAAGAATAACGTTTAGTTTTATTATTTCTTGCCTTGGAGCATGTGAATCCAAACAATCAATAAAAGTTGATCAAAAAGTAGTTTATGATACTTTAATTTGGCTGATGAAAAATCTTGAATTAGTATTCCAGCTATGTATGTCTTCACTGCATTATACTTATGTTTTCTGGCAATCACAGTAATTGTTATGGGGTCCACCATCAGTACCACTGGATTTTCAGTGTTTTCTGGAGAAAAGTACGGATTAACTGACAAAATAGTCTGTTGGACTGAAAACCCTGTTTTTTACATTCTACTCACCATAACATTGTTATCTTAAGGTTCATTGTGGAAATGAAAGAAATAAAGATGTTTGCCAAAGTAAATAATGTGAGTGAAGTCGACCATGAGGTCTGGATGAAGGAATGTGAAATATTCTAGACTATCACACTTAAGATTTGTTATAATTTGTCACCCATAAGTACTTAACATCAATCTGAGTGATTAGGGCTAAGACGTTCATTAACGAGCATTGATGGTGTTATTGTGATTGTTTTTAGTTAATTGTATATTGTTTATATCGAGTTTTATTCCAACTTTTTTACATTGTTGTTTCTTTACTATAATATGTGTCACCGTTGGGTGTTTATTCTGCAGGCAAATTATCTATCTTAGTTCAGTTTGGTAACCACTAGTTTTTTCCTGACAGAGGGTGATGAAGGCAAAATATTTTGGCCTCTTTTTGTGATTGTGAAGAAACTTTTGAGGATTCCTAAGAGAAAAGCTTAACTTTTGAATGCTTATAATCTCAAAATTTTCTGCCACTTCAAGTTGGTTCTAATTTTCAAAGTCATTATTTTAGGTATTTCCTCAATTAGCGACCATTTTCAACATGCCTATGTTCAATCTCAATATTTGATCTTCATATTTTACTAATATTCCTATTTATCATTCACAAATTTCTTGAGAAAGATCAACATGTCGAAATTATAATTTTTTTAAGCCTTTGTTTTCTTGGAGTAGAATGCAAAAGCAATGTGCTCATTCCGCCTCTTAATAATGATTAATAAAGAATGTTTACTTGCTATAAATTGATCTCAAGGTGAAGTATATCAGCCAGTAAGCCTAATTCTCAAACTTTTCCTAATCCAGACCCAGTTGATCCAATTGCCTCAAATACAATTTCAGAGAAAGTTCCTTTTTTCAAAAAAATGTATAAATTATCTGATGCTGTCCCCCAGAACTTCTGTAGAATGCCAGAACATCAACTACAAAACGTCAGATTTGTGCTTGGGCTTTTGTGTCAATGACTTGATTATTGCAATCAAAAATCGCCAAAAGTATTTCCAAAGACCATTAAATATGCTATCAATTTTTTTCTGTGTGACCTTTAAATTAAAGTTTTCAGTTTTATTTTTAAAACTTATAATGGTATTATCATGAAGGCATGAGCCTGTACACATGGAGATACACAATTTTTAGTTCATTTTATGAAGGTCCCTGAGCAGACCCCCAATTCTATGAAGTAATGACATTGTCGGATTTGCACATGGTCCAAAAAAGTCCATTTCTACACATTTTCAAGTATTTCTTGAGGTGGTGGTGCATAAAGATATTTTTTCCAATATTTTTTTTGTCACTGTCATTAACATAATGTATTTGAATCTCCATGTTACCTGTTGCCTAACATACCTTAAGTGGAAATTATCAATTATTTTTACAATTGCAAAATATTTCACTCCTGAATTTTAGTTCAACAATTCGCTAAGTTATTCCAAAGTTCAGGAATATCAGCTTCTGTTGAAACTAATTTTTAAATTTTTTAGTGAAGCTTGAATTTCTGTGTGAAGGAAAAGGTAAGCTGTTAGCTACTGTTCCTGAACATAGCCAATTTTCATTCTGGTTTATCATAAGGTGTTCGTCAAAATGGTCCATTTTACTAAAATTCAATAGATTTCCATGCTACTGTAACGACCAGTTTTAGAAGCACTTTACTTGATGCGGAAAGGAATGGACGCTATGGTGGACAAAGGGGGCGGGATGTGGTAGCAAAATAAAATAAAAGGACAGTTGACGGTTGCTTGATCATCGATTACGAAAATGAACTGTGCACTCGGCTTGCAAATATAACAACAGCTCGGTTTAAATGCATTCGGATAAAAACGGATTGCTTGCAAATGAAAAGGGCGGGAGATATCTAACTGTGATACAACTAACTAAATCATGCTTTGCTTCTCTTTAAATATGGCTTCTTTGCCCACTCTCTGGGCGTCGCGGGAGGTCTTGTTTCTGTCTATCTTCTTCCGCCAATCGCCGCTTCCTGCATCGTTATTCTCACTAATTTGGTCACGCCCTCCAACCCTTTCATAGTACTGTATGCTTTTCGTGTCTTCCCTATGCTTGCTTCCTACGGTGGGCTTAGCCACACCTCTGTGCTTCTGTGCATGCTTTCTGTATCTATTTCCTCTGTGTACACATGTTTTGTGGGACCATCGCTACTGTTGCACTTGAGACTACTGTCTGGTGGGGCTTTTACTTTTTACTGTGTGCAGGTGTTGTTTACGATTTTTATGAGGAATTACAGTAGCCGTGGAATGTGTATTTTAGTGTAGGTTCTAGGGGACCAGCTGCCGCTGTGCAAATTAATTGGGGTGTCTCAATTGGGTCAATAGCAGCTACTGGGGTGTGAAGGGATCAAAATGAAGTACTTCACATAATTTTACAGGAATGTTTGGGTGTGAATCCTAGACACCCTTGAGATGATAAATTATGAAATGGAATAATATGTTGTATTTGTATTTGTGTTGGGGGTTGATGAATCGTGGGCAGGATTGGGATTCCGAGGATCGTCCTTAATGTACGTATTTCCCCACACCCATGTTTACCTGATAACCTAATTACTTGTACTTAAACCCCAACACTAAAATATCCTACCAATTAAGGAAAGTCTGATTTCCCTAATTGTCTGCCCTATTGCGCAAGATCGAAAGGCGAGAGTTTTCTACCTTTATATGTTACGCAATAAAACAAGAAAAACACTTACGTACAAAATGGAGAAACGGGCGAGAAAAACAAAGTGATCAACTCCCACGCACTGGGACGAAAAAGAAAGAGAGTTGCATGGTGGGAGGCAGCTAATGGCGAAACTAGTGGTGGCCGGCGAGGCACACAACTAGTGTATAAAAACGAATAAAAATATTAATCAACAATAATCATATAAGATAGAGACCAGCGCACGCGTACCGACGTGCGCTACAGTAGGATGGCTGTTAATGGTCCGCATTGCTCTCTCCACTTGCCACCTGGGGGCCTCTTACGCGCTTTGACAAAACAACGAAAATCGGCAGAAAACACTACAACACCCCTCCCCCCTTGCAGTAGATCGCCCTAAGCCATCGTCAAGAAATAACCAAAGACATGCAAGGGGAAGGGAACCGCCACTACAGGCCGTCACCTGGGTTGCCGAAGGGTTCTTCGGTATCACACAGTGGGGCCGGCGGAGTTGTTGGGGTTGTTTGAGCCGATTTTAGGGCGGGGCGTAGGGTGAGACCTCCCAACGCAAGTGCAACTAGCGAGGCTGTAGGTTCAGCAACGCTGCAGCTCCCGCCGTCACTCCGTCCGTACCGATATACTGGAGCACACCAGCATACGATGCCATACGGATGGGAGGGTGAGGTCGGCCACTACGACGGCGGCGACAATAAAGTGCAACATGGCGGCGGAGGCAAGAAGAACAAAGAACGGCGCAAGTGGGGGCGTGTGGCGGACCACAGACGGTCGCCTTACTGTGTGGTCTTAGCCTAGGCTGCACGTGCACTGGAAACACTAGTACAAACAATAAAGCACACAAGAGATTAGAAAATAAACAACCAGAATTAGACGAGGTTAAGTAAAAACAAAACAAAGAAAACAAACATTACTATACAAAAGCTTCTTTTCAATGGTGGCGTCGTTGGCGAGTGTCGGAGGCAGATCGGTAGTTTTGTTGATGATCGCGGCAGTTACGCTCGTTTTGTCGGTATCGGTCGTTATGGTAGCCATGTGGGTCGCGAGGATCATCATGGCCATCAAAACGAACCGTACGGGAGTTGCGGTTTCGACCGTAATTGGTGCTGTCGCAGCGGCAAGAGGACGAGGTATACGTTTGCGATTGAAGCGGAGAGAGCGGGTTCACTCCCCGAGGTGGCAATTGTGTGGCGGTCAATGAAGGATGGTTGGAGGGCAGACCTGTTGGCAGCAACGGTCGCAGTGGCAGCAAGTTCCACTGGGCAGAGAAGTCGTGCTGACGCAACAGGGGCGTGGGTCGATCTGTTTGGCTATGGTATTGCAAGTGAATTTGCTGAATATCCGCAATTTCCAGCGGTTGGGGAAATGGGGCGTATTGCGGATAGGCCATCCAGCTGTCGACCAAACTGACAGCGGTGTTGTGGGCCTGCAACAAGCAGGAGGGGTTATCCAAACCGCGGGATTCATATAGGAATAGGGCCAGATGGGCGGTGTGAACGGCGTCCACGACGCTGAGCTCCTCAGCCCACAGGCCCGCGACCCATAGCTGTATCAGTGTGGCCACATCATGCGAGACGGGTGGTTGTTCTTCTCGGTACGAGGGGCGTTAGTGTTCACGAAAATATTGATACAAAGCGAGCGAGGTGTTCGTTGTGGGAATGTGCACGGCCATGGTCATGCGAATGCCAAGGCGGCTGAAAAAGTTGATCAAAACAATTTCGTGCAACATACGTGGCGTGAAAAATTCAACGGATGGATCAATGCCATAAGATTCACATATAACTGTACTTTCAGACTTTTATATGCATATTATGCAAATTTTCAGACAATGTTGGAAATATTACCCTTTATTGTCGAAAGCCAACCAATTTGGAAATCTGATTTGAGTTTAGTATTTTAATAATTTCGATTTTTATCGATGTCTGATAAGTGAGTAGACATTTATTTTTCCTTTAAAATTTTCCTTCCGCTTAGGGTACAGCAGCTGCGCCCGAAGCGGATAAATTCATCAGAACTCTTTCGTTAACATGCTTTAGCCGCTCCTGTAGAACACCAATATATTCTTCATGAGCTCATTTCGATTAAACATAAGCAGAATTTTCTCAATATTTTCCTCATTTTTGCAAGTTTCTGATGACTCCATAAATACAACAAAATTTGGGTATGCTCCTAAAAGGCATAAAAAAACATTCGTAGCCACATTATAAACGTTTTTAAAAATTAGGAAAAAAATTTTGGGTCCGGTTCTCATGTGTAAAAAATCTTTGAGCAAAAAAAACGGTGCTGCCTGTTTATCAACTTTTTACACAATGAGAACTGAAGCAACCAAACTTAATCGACCCTTTGCAGGCACACTGCAACCGAGCTGCTCGTGCAAAAAAGTCTCCACTGCCCATGCCATCCAAAACATAGAAAAATGTTTTGGATCAAAATAAACGGTGATTGATTTGATGATGAATAAATGACAGTGTTGCCAAGTAGTCGCCTTCAAAAACCCCAATTTTTCCGCCTAAAAACCTTAAAAAACCTCAATCGTCCCAAAAAAAACCCTAGAAAACCTCAAAAATTTTTGCAAACCCCTAGAAAAACCCCAATTTTTGAAAAGAGAATAAACACAAATTTTGTGAAATAATCCTGAAAAACAATAACGTATGGGCGGTTTTCACGTACCAGTGAAATGTTGACAATATCGGTTACCACGATCTCAAAAGGGTGTTTTGGTTGAATAGGTAGCAGGGGCGGGGACGGTGACGCGCGCGGTGTCGTTAGTTGACAAATCTTGCAAGTTTTGATCCAATCTCGAACGTTTTCCTGAATGCGGGGCCACCAAAAATGAGCTTTAATTGCTGCTAGCGTGTGGTTGGATCCTTGGTGATTCAGAATTTTCGTGCCGTGGAATTGATGAAGGGTTTGGTCGACCATGGATGCAGGGACGACCAATTGCTTGACATCTTTAATCTGGCGATACAAAAGTCGGTGTTCGACGAAGAAAATCGGCGGGTGTTTGGCGGCATTGTCAGTTTGGATGGTGGCGATGATTTTGGAAATGGCGGGATCCATGGCTTGGGCTTTTAAAACTTCTTTGTGAGAGGCAATCGTTATGGCTTCGGCCGGGGGTGGTCCATAGTCGGCGGTTACTGGCATTAAATTGGAGAGTGTGGGTTGAGTGATGGTCTTTTTTGTCATTGCATGAGTGACAGCGTTAATTTGGGCGTCGACTTCCGTGGGCAGTGAGGCCGCTGCTGGGAATAGCTTCGGTACCGTTAGGTTGAGGGCCGTAGTTGCACCAGCAGGGTGAAAATTTTTACAGAAAATCTTTGCGGTTAAATTTTCAGTGTTCGGGATCGGCGTTTTGTCGCGGTCATCTTTTCTGGACAAAAAGTCAGCACAGGCATTGTCTTTACCTTTAACGTATTCAACCTTATAATCCTAGTCTTGGAGGCTGATCGCGAAGCGTTGGAGGCGGGAGTTTCGGTGTTTTTCATCTTTGAGCCATTCGAGGGGCTTGTGGTCCGTGCGGACAATAATTTTTTGGCCATACACATAGTGGCGGTACATCCGGAAGCCGTAGACAAGGGAGAGGCATTCACGCTCAGTTGTACTGTAGTGGGTTTCGGCATCGGTGAGTATGCAACTATTGTAGGCGATGACCCATTGATCATTTCCGTTTTCTTGGTACAAGATTGCTCCGATGGCGGTTGTACTGGCGCCTGTTTGGATCAGGAATTGAGCTTTTCCATCGTAGACTGGGTAGCGGAGGAAGGGCCATGGTGTAAGGGCTGTCTTGATACCTTCTAACGGGGTGTGGTGTTCATCCCTGGCAATATATTGGGAGTCTTATCGTAGGAGTCCGTACAAAGGACTGGATAAGGTTGCCAAGTTCCAGATGAATCGTTTGCACCATTGGACTAGACCTAAAAAACTTTGCATACCTTTTTTGGTCTTCGGAAATTCGTATTCGGCGATAGCTTTGACTTTCTCCAGATCAGCAGCAATTCCGCGGGCGCTAAGAAGATGTCCCAGGAATTTGACTTGCCGCGGCAGGAATTCGCATTTGTCCGGCCAAAGCGTAAGGTTGGCTGCGTGGAGGGCGTCGAAAACAATGTGTAGATGTTTCAAATGTTGTTCAAATGAATTCGAGAAAATAATAATATCGTCAATGTAAACGAGACAAATCTTCCAAGTATACGGGCAGAGAATTCTTCCATTAGGGGTTGGAATTTAGCGGGCCCGTTTTTCAAGCCAAACGGCAAAACTTTGAACCGAAACAAACCTTCTTGGCAGATGAAGGTTGTTTTATCGCGCGAGTTGGCATCGAGAAGTACCTGCCAGTACCCTGCTTTGAGATCGAGTGTAGTGAAAAATTCTGCTTGTCCCATGGCGTCTAAATAATTGTCGGTGCGCGGGATTGGGAACTTGTCGCTGGGCGTGAGGTCGTTTATTCCTCGGTAGTCGACAACAGGTCTCCATGAGCCATCTTTTTTCTTTACCAGGAACAGCACTGCGGCCCAGGGTGAGCGGGATTGTTCGATAAAGTCATTGTCCAGCATTTCATGAATATGGCCGCGTACAATTGATCTTTGTTCCATCGCGGCACGGTAATAATGGCGTGATACTGGTTTTGCGGTGCCGGTGTCGATGCTGATGGTCAATTGGCTGGTAATAGTTGGTTTGTCGCCGGGCAGGCTGAAAACGTCGCAGTTTTGGCGAAGCATACTGAGGGCCTTTGCTTTTTGAGTGGCAGAGATGTAAGTTTTTTCGGTCATTTTATTCAGGGCGAACTCCAGCTTTTGTTGCATGGTGTGACCAGGGAACGACTTATTGAGTGCGGCAGGCTCGTGGTCAGTCAAATCGCAGTCAGTGGCAGCAGTTGCTACCTGGCAATTGGCGTAGGTTTCGGAATACTCTAGCGTGTGTTTTGCCATCCCGATGAGCTGATTTGGTCAGAGTTTGATGCTGTTTGGCGTGTTATTGATGAAGAGTAACGGACAATGATTGTTGGTGATGTTTACAACTGCTGTTTCAACTGGAAGCTCTGCAGCTACGTTGTTAGTAGCTAGAGGTTGCACAATCACATCGGGGATGGTCCCCGATGTTGTGGGGGAAATGGTACTTTTGACCCATTGTTGGCAATGCAGCGAAATCGAAATGCAAACTTGGGCAACGAGGAAAATTGGTTCGGCGAGCTCGGTAACCTCCAGCTGCCAGGAGGGGGGGCGGGGCTTGAATAGATCATATGATGATGATAGGATCCGGTTTATTTGTTTCCAGTTCAGCTTTTTTTCATCATGTCCAGTGTTTTTAGCTTTATCTAATACTATGTAGTTTGTCTCTGCATGATTTCAGGTCCAGTCTACTTATTGTCTAAAAACCACACTTTGGACCATACTAATGTACCTTGATTATAAAGTTTGACTGATGTGAGTCTGGTTTTGTCAATTTTCATTATGTCCAGTTTTTTGTGCTCTATCTAATGGTATAAACAGGAGTTCTTACAGAAACCTAGTCCAAGAGTTAATCATGATTCAATCCTGATGCCCATATGCCATATATAGCTTGAATAGGCCAAATGATGATGATACGATCTGGTTTGCTTGTTTCCAGTTCAGCTTTTTTTCATCATGTCCAGTTTTTTTGACTTTGTCTAACACTATGTAGTCTGTCTCTGCATGATTTCAGAACCACTAGTTATTGAAAGTTAAAAAGTCTACTTATTGTCTAAAAACCACACTTTGGACCATACTAATGTACCTTGATTATAAAGTTTGACTGATGTGAGTCTGGTTTTGTTAATTTTCATTATCTGCTGTATTTTGTGCTCTATCTAATGGTATAAACAGGAGTTCTTACAGAAACCTAGTTCAAGAGTTAATCATGATTCAATCGTGATGCCCATATGCCATAAATGGCTTGAATGGATCATATGATGATGATAGGATCCGATTTATTTGTTTCCAGTTCAGCTTTTTTTCATCATGTCCAGTTTTTTTAGCCTTGTCTAACACTATGTAGTTCGTCTCTGCATGATTTCAGGTCCAGTCTACTTATTGTCTAAAAACCACACTTTTGATCATACTGATGTACTTAGATTATAAAGTTTGACTGACGTGAGTCTAGTTTTGTTAATTTTCATCATGTGCTGTTTTTTGTGCTCTATCTAATGGTATGAACAGGAACTCTTACAGAAACCTAGTTCAAGAGTTAATCATGATTCAATCCTGATGCCCATATGCCATATATAGCTTGAATAGGCCAAATGATGATGATACGATCTGGTTTGCTTGTTTCCAGTTCAGCTTTTTTTCATCATGTCCAGTTTTTTTAGCTTCATCTAACACTATGTAGTCTGTCTCTGCATGATTTCAGAACCACTAGTTATTGAAAGTTAAAAAGTCTACTTATTGTCTAAAAACCACACTTTGGACCATACTAATGTACCTTGATTATAAAGTTTGACTGATGTGAGTCTGGTTTTGATAATTTTCATTATCTGCTGTATTTTGTGCTCTATCTAATGGTATAAACAGGAGTTCTTACAGTACTTTAGTTTAGGAGTTATTCATGATTCAAGCATAATGACCATATTCCATATATAGCTTGAATAGGCCATATGATAATAATAGGATCCGATTTATTTGTTTCCAGTTCAGCTTTTTTTCATCATGTCCAGTTTTTTTAGCTTCATCTAACACTATGCAGTCTGCCTCTGCATGATTTCAGAACCATTAGTTATTGAAAATTAAAAAATGTATTTATTGTCTAAAAACCACACTTTGGACCATACTAATGTACCTTGATTATAAAGTTTGACTGATGTGAGTCTGGTTTTGTCAATTTTCATTATGTCCAGTTTTTTGTGCTCTATCTAATGGTATAAACAGGAGTTCTTACAGAAACCTAGTCCAAGAGTTAATCATGATTCAATCCTGATGCCCATATGCCATATATAGCTTGAATAGGCCAAATGATGATGATACGATCTGGTTTGCTTGTTTCCAGTTCAGCTTTTTTTCATCATGTCCAGTTTTTTTGACTTCGTCTAACACTATGTAGTCTGTCTCTGCATGATTTCAGAACCACTAGTTATTGAAAGTTAAAAAGTCTACTTATTGTCTAAAAACCACACTTTGGACCATACTAATGTACCTTGATTATGAAGTTTGACTGATGTGAGTCTGGTTTTGTTAATTTTCATTATCTGCTGTATTTTGTGCTCTATCTAATGGTATAAACAGGAGTTCTTACAGAAACCTAGTTCAAGAGTTAATCATGATTCAATCGTGATGCCCATATGGAATAAATAGCTTGAATGGATCATATGATGATGATAGGATCCGATTTATTTGTTTCCAGTTCAGCTTTTTTTCATCATGTCCAGTTTTTTTAGCTTCATCTAACACTATGTAGTCTGCCTCTGCATGATTTCAGAACCATTAGTTATTGAAAATTAAAAAATGTATTTATTGTCTAAAAACCACACTTTGGACCATACTAATGTACCTTGATTATAAAGTTTGACTGATGTGAGTCTGGTTTTGTCAATTTTCATTATGTCCAGTTTTTTGTGCTCTATCTAATGGTATAAACAGGAGTTCTTACAGAAACCTAGTCCAAGAGTTAATCATGATTCAATCCTGATGCCCATATGCCATATATAGCTTGAATAGGCCAAATGATGATGATACGATCTGGTTTGCTTGTTTCCAGTTCAGCTTTTTTTCATCATGTCCAGTTTTTTTGACTTCGTCTAACACTATGTAGTCTGTCTCTGCATGATTTCAGAACCACTAGTTATTGAAAGTTAAAAAGTCTACTTATTCTCTAAAAACCACACTTTGGACCATACTAATGTACCTTGATTATAAAGTTTGACTGATGTGAGTCTGGTTTTGTTAATTTTCATTATCTGCTGTATTTTGTGCTCTATCTAATGGTATAAACAGGAGTTCTTACAGAAACCTAGTTCAAGAGTTAATCATGATTCAATCGTGATGCCCATATGCCATAAATGGCTTGAATGGATCATATGATGATGATAGGATCCGATTTATTTGTTTCCAGTTCAGCTTTTTTTCATCATGTCCAGTTTTTTTAGCCTTGTCTAACACTATGTAGTTCGTCTCTGCATGATTTCAGGTCCATTAGTTATTGAAGGTTAAAAAATCTACTTATTGTCTAAAAAACACACTTTTGACCATACTAATGTACCTTGATTATAAAGTTTGACTGATGTGAGTCTGGTTTTGTCAATTGTCATTATGTCCAGTTTTTTGTGTTCTATCTAATGGTATAAACAGGAGTTCTTACAGTACTTTATTTTAGGAGTTATTCATGATTCAATCATAATGACCATATTCCATATATAGCTTGGATGGATCATATGATGCTGATAGGATCTGGTTTGTTTGTTTCCAGTGCAGCTTTTTTTCATCATGTCCAGTTTTTTTAGCTTCATCTAACACTATGTAGTCTGTCTCTTACTGATCTCAGGACCATTAGTTATTGGAGGTTAAAAAGTCTACTTATTGTCTAAAAACCACACTTTTGATCATACTAATGTACCTTGATTATAAAGTTTGACTGATGTGAGTCTGGTTTTGTTAATTTTCATTATCTGATGTATTTTGTGCTCTATCTAATGATATAAACAGGAGTTCTTACAGAAACATACTTTAAGAGTTAATCATGTTTCAATCCTGATGCCCATATGCCATATATGGCTTGAATGGGTCATATGATGCTGATAGGATCTGGTTTGTGTGTTTTCAGTTCAGCTTTTTTTCATCATGTCCAGTTTTTTTAGCCCTATCTAACAAAATTAACAAAACCAGACTTATATCAGTCAAACTTTATGATCAAGGTACATTAGTATGGTCAAAAGTGTGGTGTTTAGACAATAAGTAGACTTTCTAACCTTCAATAACTAATGGTCCTGAAATCATGCGGAGACAAACTACATAGTGTTAGATAAGGCTAAAAAAACTGGACATGATGAAAAAAAGCTGAACTGGAAACAAACAAACCAGATCCTATCAGCATCAAATGATCCATCCAAGCTATATATGGAATATGGTCATTATGATTGAATCATGAATAACTCCTAAAATAAAGTACTGTAAGAACTCCTGTTTATACCATTAGATAGAACACAAAACCTGCACATAATGAAAATTGACAAAACCAGACTCACATCAGTCAAACTTTATAATCAAGGTACATTAGTATGGTCAAAAGTGTGGTTTTTAGACAATAAGTAGACTTTTTAACCTTCAATAACTAATGGACCTGAAATCATGCAGAGACGAACTACATAGTGTTAGACAAGGCTAAAAAAACTGAACATGATGAAAAAAAGCTGAACTGGAAACAAATAAATCGGATCCTCTCATCATCATATGGCCTATTCAAGCTGTATATAGCGTATGGGCATCACAATTGAATCATGAATAACTCTTAAACTAGGTTTCTGTGAGAACTCTTGATTATACCATTAGATAGAGCACAAAAAACAGCACATAATAAAAACTAACAAAACAAGACTTACATCAGTCAAACTTTATAATCAAGGTACATTAGTATGGTCAAAAGTGTGGTTTTTAGACAATAAGTAGACTTTTTAAGCTTCAATAACTAATGGTCCTGAAATCATACAGAGACAGACTACATAGTGTTAAATGAAGCTAAAAAAACTGGACAGGATGAAAAAAAGCTGAACTGTAAACAAACAAACCAGATCTTATCATCATCATATTATCCATTCACGCCATATATGGCATATGGCCATCACAATTGAATCATGAATAACTCTCAAACTAGGTTTCTGTAAGAATTCTTGATTATACCATTAGATAGAGCACAAAATACAGCAGATAATGAAAACTAACAAAACCAGACTCACATCAGTCAAACTTTATAATCAAGGTACATTAGTATGGTCCAAAGTGTGGTTTTCAGACAATAAGTAGACTTTTTAACCTCCAATAACTAATGGTCCTGAGATCATGCAGAGACAGACTACATAGTGTTAGATGAAGCTAAAAAAACTGGACATGATGAAAAAAAGCTGAACTGGAAACAAACAAACCAGATCCTATCAGCATCAAATGATCCATCCAAGCTATATATGGAATATGGTCATTATGATTGAATCATGAATAACTCCTAAAATAAAGTACTGTAAGAACTCCTGTTTATACCATTAGATAGAACACAAAAACCTGCACATAATGAAAATTGACAAAACCAGACTCACATCAGTCAAACTTTATAATCAAGGTACATTAGTATGGTCAAAAGTGTGGTTTTTAGACAATAAGTAGACTTTTTAACCTTCAATAACTAATGGACCTGAAATCATGCAGAGACGAACTACATAGTGTTAGACAAGGCTAAAAAAACTGGACATGATGAAAAAAAGCTGAACTGGAAACAAACAAACCAGATCTTATCATCATCATATTATCCATTCACGCCATATATGGCATATGGCCATCACAATTGAATCATGAATAACTCTCAAACTAGGTTTCTGTAAGAATTCTTGATTATACCATTAGATAGAGCACAAAAAACAGCACATAATGAAAACTAACAAAACAAGACTCACATCAGTCAAACTTTATAATCAAGGTACATTAGTATGGTCAAAAGTGTGGTTTTTAGACAATAAGTAGACTTTTTAAGCTTCAATAAGTAATGGTCCTGAAATCATGCAGAGACAAACTACATAGTGTTAGATAAGGCTAAAAAAACTGGACATGATGAAAAAAAGCAGAACTGGAAACAAACAAACCAGATCTTATCATCATCATATTATCCATTCAAGCCATATATGGCATATGGGCATCACAATTGAATCATGAATAACTCTTAAACTAGGTTTCTGTAAGAATTCTTGATTATACCATTAGATAGAGCACAAAAAACAGCACATAATGAAAACTAACAAAACAAGACTCACATCAGTCAAACTTTATAATCAAGGTACATTAGTATGGTCAAAAGTATGGTTTTTAGACAATAAGTAGACTTTTTAAGCTTCAATAACTAATGGTCCTGAAATCATGCAGAGACAGACTACATAGTGTTAGATGAAGCTAAAAAAACTGGACATGATGAAAAAAAGCTGAACTGGAAACAAACAAACCAGATCTTATCATCATCATATTATCCATTCAAGCCATATATGGCATATGGGCATCACAATTGAATCATGAATAACTCTTAAACTAGGTTTCTGTAAGAACTCTTGATTATACCATTAGATAGAGCACAAAAAACAGCACATAATGAAAATTAACAAAACCAGACTCACATCAGTCAAACTTTATAATCAAGGTACATTAGTATGGTCAAAAGTGTGGTTTTTAGACAATAAGTAGACTTTTTAAGCTTCAATAACTAATGGTCCTGAAATCATGCAGAGACAGACTACATAGTGTTAGATGAAGCTAAAAAAACTGGACATGATGAAAAAAAAGCTGAACTGGAAACAAACAAACCAGATCTTATCATCATCATATTATCCATTCAAGCCATATATGGCATATGGGCATCACAATTGAATCATGAATAACTCTTAAACTAGGTTTCTGTAAGAATTCTTGATTATACCATTAGATAGAGCACAAAAAACAGCACATAATGAAAACTAACAAAACAAGACTCACATCAGTCAAACTTTATAATCAAGGTACATTAGTATGGTCAAAAGTGTGGTTTTTAGACAATAAGTAGACTTTTAAGCTTCAATAACTAATGGTCCTGAAATCATGCAGAGACAGACTACATAGTGTTAGATAAGGCTAAAAAAACTGGACATGATGAAAAAAAGCTGAACTGGAAACAAACAAACCAGATCTTATCATCATCATATTATCCATTCAAGCCATATATGGCATATGGGCATCACAATTGAATCATGAATAACTCTTAGACTAGGTTTCTGTAAGAACTCTTGATTATACCATTAGATAGAGCACAAAAAACAGCACATAATGAAAACTAACAAAACAAGACTCACATCAGTCAAACTTTATAATCAAGGTACATTAGTATGGTCAAAAGTGTGGTTTTTAGACAATAAGTAGACTTTTTAAGCTTCAATAACTAATGGTCGTGAAATTCATGCAGAGACAGACTACATAGTGTTAGATGAAGCTAAAAAAACTGGACATGATGAAAAAAAGCTGAACTGGAAACAAATAAACCGGATCCTATCATCATCATATGGCCTATTCAAGCTGTATATGGAATATGGTCATTATGCTTGAATCATGAATAACTCCTAAACTAAAGTACTGTAAGAACTCCTGTTTATACCATTAGATAGAACACAAAAAACTGGACATAATGAAAATTAACAAAACCAGACTCACATCAGTCAAACTTTATAATCAATGTACATTAGTATGGTCAAAAGTGTGGTTTTTAGACAATAAGTAGACTTTTTAAGCTTCAATAACTAATGGTCCTGAAATCATGCAGAGACAGACTACATAGTGTTAGATGAAGCTAAAAAAACTGGACATGATGGAAAAAAGCTGAACTGGAAACAAACAAACCAGATCTTATCATCATCATATTATCCATTCAAGCCATATATGGCATATGGGCATCACAATTGAATCATGAATAACTCTTAGACTAGGTTTCTGTAAGAACTCTTGATTATACCATTAGATAGAGCACAAAAAACAGCACATAATGAAAACTAACAAAACAAGACTCACATCAGTCAAACTTTATAATCAAGGTACATTAGTATGGTCAAAAGTGTGGTTTTTAGACAATAAGTAGACTTTTTAAGCTTCAATAACTAATGGTCCTGAAATCATGCAGAGACAGACTACATAGTGTCAGATGAAGCTAAAATAACTGAACATGATGAAAAAAAGCTGAACTGGAAACAAATAAACCGGATCCTATCATCATCATATGGCCTATTCAAGCTGTATATGGAATATGGTCATTATGCTTGAATCATGAATAACTCCTAAACTAAAGTACTGTAAGAACTCCTGTTTATACCATTAGATAGAACACAAAAAACTGGACATAATGAAAATTAACAAAACCAGACTCACATCAGTCAAACTTTATAATCAATGTACATTAGTATGGTCAAAAGTGTGGTTTTTAGACAATAAGTAGACTTTTTAAGCTTCAATAACTAATGGTCCTGAAATCATGCAGAGACAGACTACATAGTGTTAGATGAAGTCAAAAAAACAGCACATAATGAAAACTAACAAAACAAGACTCACATCAGTCAAACTTTATAATCAAGGTACATTAGTATGGTCAAAAGTGTGGTTTTTAGACAATAAGTAGACTTTTTAAGCTTCAATAACTAATGGTCCTGAAATCATACAGAGACAGACTACATAGTGTTAAATGAAGCTAAAAAAACTGGACATGATGAAAAAAAGCTGAACTGGAAACAAACAAACCAGATCTTATCATCATCATATTATCCATTCAGGCCATATATGGCATATGGGCATCACAATTGAATCATGAATAACTCTTGAACTAGGTTTCTGTAAGAATTCTTGATTATACCATTAGATAGAGCACAAAAAACAGCACATAATGAAAACTAACAAAACAAGACTCACATCAGTCAAACTTTATAATCAAGGTACATTAGTATGGTCAAAAGTGTGGTTTTTAGACAATAAGTAGACTTTTTAAGCTTCAATAACTAATGGTCCTGAAATCATGCAGAGACAGACTACATAGTGTTAGATGAAGCTAAAAAAACTGGACATGATGAAAAAAAGCTGAACTGGAAACAAATAAACCGGATCCTATCATCATCATATGGCCTATTCAAGCTGTATATGGAATATGGTCATTATGCTTGAATCATGAATAACTCCTAAACTAAAGTACTGTAAGAACTCCTGTTTATACCATTAGATAGAACACAAAAAACTGGACATAATGAAAATTAACAAAACCAGACTCACATCAGTCAAACTTTATAATCAATGTACATTAGTATGGTCAAAAGTGTGGTTTTTAGACAATAAGTAGACTTTTTAAGCTCCAATAACTAATGGTCCTGAAATCATGCAGAGACAGACTACATAGTGTTAAATGAAGCCAAAACTGGACATGATGGAAAAAAGCTGAACTGGAAACAAACAAACCAGATCTTATCATCATCATATTATCCATTCAAGCCATATATGGCATATGGGCATCACAATTGAATCATGAATATCTCTCAAACTAGGTTTCTGTAAGAACTCTTGATTATACCATTAGATAGAGCACAAAAAACAGCACATAATGAAAACTAACAAAACAAGACTCACATCAGTCAAACTTTATAATCAAGGTACATTAGTATGGTCAAAAGTGTGGTTTTTAGACAATAAGTAGACTTTTTAAGCTTCAATAACTAATGGTCCTGAAATCATACAGAGACAGACTACATAGTGTTAAATGAAGCTAAAAAAACTGGACATGATGAAAAAAAGCTGAACTGGAAACAAACAAACCAGATCTTATCATCATCATATTATCCATTCAGGCCATATATGGCATATGGGCATCACAATTGAATCATGAATAACTCTTAAACTAGGTTTCTGTAAGAATTCTTGATTATACCATTAGATAGAGCACAAAAAACAGCACATAATGAAAACTAACAAAACAAGACTCACATCAGTCAAACTTTATAATCAAGGTACACTAGTATGGTCAAAAGTGTGGTTTTTAGACAATAAGTAGACTTTTTAAGCTTCAATAAGTAATGGTCCTGAAATCATACAGAGACAGACTACATAGTGTTAAATGAAGCTAAAAAAACTGGACATGATGAAAAAAAGCTGTACTGGAAACAAACAAACCAGATCTTATCATCATCATATTATCCATTCAGGCCATATATGGCATATGGGCATCACAATTGAATCATGAATAACTCTTAAACTAGGTTTCTGTAAGAACTCTTGATTATACCATTAGATAGAGCACAAAAAACAGCACATAATGAAAACTAACAAAACAAGACTCACATCAGTCAAACTTTATAATCAAGGTACATTAGTATGGTCAAAAGTGTGGTTTTTAGACAATAAGTAGACTTTTTAAGCTTCAATAACTAATGGTCCTGAAATCATGCAGAGACAGACTACATAGTGTTAGATGAAGCTAAAAAAACTGAACATGATGAAAAAAAGCTGAACTGGAAACAAATAAACCGGATCCTATCATCATCATATGGCCTATTCAAGCTGTATATGGAATATGGTCATTATGCTTGAATCATGAATAACTCCTAAACTAAAGTACTGTAAGAACTCCTGTTTATACCATTAGATAGAACACAAAAAACTGGACATAATGAAAATTAACAAAACGAGACTCACATCAGTCAAACTTTATAATCAATGTACATTAGTATGGTCAAAAGTGTGGTTTTTAGACAATAAGTAGACTTTTTAAGCTTCAATAACTAATGGTCCTGAAATCATGCAGAGACAGACTACATAGTGTTAGATGAAGCTAAAACTGGACATGATGGAAAAAAGCTGAACTGGAAACAAACAAACCAGATCTTATCATCATCATATTATCCATTCAAGCCATATATGGCATATGGGCATCACAATTGAAACATGAATAACTCTTAAACTAGGTTTCTGTAAGAATTCTTGATTATACCATTAGATAGAGCACAAAAAACAGCACATAATGAAAACTAACAAAACAAGACTCACATCAGTCAAACTTTATAATCAAGGTACACTAGTATGGTCAAAAGTGTGGTTTTTAGACAATAAGTAGACTTTTTAAGCTTCAATAACTAATGGTCCTGAAATCATGCAGAGACAGACTACATAGTGTTAGATGAAGCTAAAAAAACTGGACATGATGAAAAAAAGCTGAACTGGAAACAAACAAACCAGATCTTATCATCATCATATTATCCATTCAGGCCATATATGGCATATGGGCATCACAAATGAATCATGAATAACTCTTAAACTAGGTTTCTGTAAGAATTCTTGATTATACCATTAGATAGAGCACAAAAAACAGCACATAATGAAAACTAACAAAACAAGACTCACATCAGTCAAACTTTATAATCAAGGTACATTAGTATGGTCAAAAGTATGGTTTTTAGACAATAAGTAGACTTTTTAAGCTTCAATAACTAATGGTCCTGAAATCATGCAGAGACAGACTACATAGTGTTAGATGAAGCTAAAAAAACTGGACATGATGAAAAAAAGCTGAACTGGAAACAAATAAACGGGATCCTATCATCATCATATGGCCTATTCAAGCTGTATATGGAATATGGTCATTATGCTTGAATCATGAATAACTCCTAAACTAAAGTACTGTAAGAACTCCTGTTTATACCATTAGATAGAACACAAAAAACTGGACATAATGAAAATTAACAAAACCAGACTCACATCAGTCAAACTTTATAATCAAGGTACATTAGTATGGTCAAAAGTGTGGTTTTTAGACAATAAGTAGACTTTTTAAGCTTCAATAACTAATGGTCCTGAAATTATGTGGAGAAAAATTACATAGTGTTAGATAAGGCTTAAAAAAACTGGACATGATGAAAAAAAGCCGAACTGGAAACAAGCAAACCAGATCCTATCATAATCATTTGGCCTATTCAAGCTGTATATGGAATATGGTCATTATGCTTGAATCATGAATAACTCCTAAACTAAAGTACTGTAAGAACTCCTGTTTATACCATTAGATAGAACACAAAAAACTGGACTTAATGAAAATTAACAAAACCAGACTCACATCAGTCAAACTTTATAATCAATGTACATTAGTATTGTCAAAAGTGTGGTTTTTAGACAATAAGTAGACTTTTTAAGCTTCAATAACTAATGGTCCTGAAATCATGCAGAGACAGACTACATAGTGTTAGATGAAGCTAAAAAAACTGGACATGATGAAAAAAAGCTGAACTGGAAACAAACAAACCAGATCTTATCATCATCATATTATCCATTCAAGCCATATATGGCATATGGGCATCACAATTGAATCATGAATAACTCTTAAACTAGGTTTCTGTAAGAATTCTTGATTATACCATTAGATAGAGCACAAAAAACAGCACATAATGAAAACTAACAAAACAAGACTCACATCAGTCAAACTTTATAATCAAGGTACACTAGTATGGTCAAAAGTGTGGTTTTTAGACAATAAGTAGATGTTTTAAGCTTCAATAACTAATGGTCCTGAAATCATGCAGAGACAAACTACATAGTGTTAGATAAGGCTAAAAAAACTGGACATGATGAAAAAAAGCTGAACTGGAAACAAACAAACCAGATCTTATCATCATCATATTATCCATTCAAACCATATATGGCATATGGGCATCACAATTGAATCAAGAATAACTCTAAAACTAGGTTTCTGGAAGAATTCTTGATTATACCATTAGATAAAGCACAAAAAACAGCACATAATGAAAACTAACAAAACAAGACTCACATCAGTCAAACTTTATAATCAAGGTACATTAGTATGGTCAAAAGTGTGGTTTTCAGACAATAAGTAGACTTTTTAAGCTTCAATAACTAATGGTACTGAAATCATGCAGAGACAGACTACATAGTGTTAGATGAAGCTAAAAAAACTGGACATGATGAAAAAAAGCTGAACTGGAAACAAATAAACCCGATCCTATCATCATCATATGGCCTATTCAAGCTGTATATGGAATATGGTCATTATGCTTGAAAATGAATAACTCCTAAACTAAAGTACTGTAAGAACTCCTGTTTATACCATTAGATAGAACACAAAAAACTGGACTTAATGAAAATTAACAAAACCAGACTCACATCAGTCAAACTTTATAATCAATGTACATTAGTATGGTCAAAAGTGTGGTTTTTAGACAATAACTACTTTTTAAGCATCAATAACTAATGGTCCTGAAATCATGCGGAGAAAAATCACTTAGTGTTAGATAAGGCTAAAAAAACTGGACATGATGAAAAAAAGCTGAACTGGAAACAAATAAACGGGATCCTATCATCATCATATGGCCTATTCAAGCTGTATATGGAATATGGTCATTATGCTTGAATAATGAATAACTCCTAAACTAAAGTACTGTAAGAACTCCTGTTTATACCATTAGATAGAACACTTAAAACTGGACATAATGAAAATTAACAAAACGAGATTCACATCAGTCAAACTTTATAATCAAGGTACATTAGTATGGTCAAAAGTGTGGTTTTTAGACAATAAGTAGACTTTTTAAGCTTCAATAACTAATTGTCCTGAAATCATACAGAGACAGACTACGTAGTGTTAAATGAAGCTAAAAAAACTGGACATGATGAAAAAAAGCTGAACTGGAAACAAACAAACCAGATCTTATCATCATCCTATTATCCATTCAAGCCATATATGGCATATGGGCATCACAATTGAATCATGAATAACTCTTAAACTAGGTTTCTGTAAGAATTCTTGATTATACCATTAGATAAAGCACAAAAAACAGCACATAATGAAAACTAACAAAACAAGACTCACATCAGTCAAACTTTATAATCAAGGTACATTAGTAGGGTCAAAAGTGTGGTTTTCAGACAATAAGTAGACTTTTTAAGCTTCAATAACTAATGGTCCTGAAATCATGCAGAGACAGACTACATAGTGTTAGATGAAGCTAAAAAAACTGGACATGATGAAAAAAAGCTGAACTGGAAACAAATAAACCCGATCCTATCATCATCATATGGCCTATTCAAGCTGTATATGGAATATGGTCATTATGCTTGAAAATGAATAACTCCTAAACTAAAGTACTGTAAGAACTCCTGTTTATACCATTAGATAGAACACAAAAAACTGGACTTAATGAAAATTAACAAAACCAGACTCACATCAGTCAAACTTTATAATCAATGTACATTAGTATGGTCAAAAGTGTGGTTTTTAGACAATAACTATTTTTTAAGCATCAATAACTAATGGTCCTGAAATCATGCGGAGAAAAATCACATAGTGTTAGATAAGGTAAAAAAAACTGGACATGATGAAAAAAAGCTGAACTGGAAACAAATAAAGGGGATCCTATCATCATCATATGGCCTATTCAAGCTGTATATGGAATATGGTCATTATGCTTGAATAATGAATAACTCCTAAACTAAAGTACTGTAAGAACTCCTGTTTATACCATTAGATAGATCACAAAAAACTGGACATAATGAAAATTAACAAAACCAGACTCACATCAGTCAAACTTTATAATCAAGGTACATTAGTATGGTGAAAAGTGTGGTTTTTAGACAATAAGTAGACTTTTTAAGCTTCAATAACTAATGGTCCTGAAATCATGCGAGACAGATTACATAGTGTTAAATGAAGCTAAAAAAACTGGACATGATGAAAAAAAGCTGAACTGGAAACAAACAAACCAGATCTTATCATCATCATATTATCCATTCAAGCCATATATGGCATATGGGCAGCACAATTGAATCATGAATAACTCTTAAACTAGGTTTCTGTAAGAATTCTTGATTATACCATTAGATAAAGCACAAAAAACAGCACATAATGAAAACTAACAAAACAAGACTCACATCAGTCAAACTTTATAATCAAGGTACATTAGTATGGTCAAAAGTGTGGTTTTTAGACAATAAGTAGACTTTTTAACCTCCAATAACTAATTGTCCTGAAATCATGCAGAGACTAACTACATAGTGTTAGATGAAGCTAAAAAAACTGGATATGATGAAAAAAAGCTGAACTGGGAACAAGCAAACCAGATCTTATCATCATCATATTATCCATTCAAGCCATATATGGCATATGGGCATCACACTTGAATCATGAATAACTCTTGAACTAGGTTTCTGTAAGAACTCTTGATTATACCATTAGATAGAGCACAAAAAACAGCACATAATGAAAACTAACAAAATAAGACTCACATCAGTCAAACTTTATAATCAAGGTACATTAGTATGGTCAAAAGTGTGGTTTTTAGACAATAAGTAGACTTTTTAAGCTTCAATAACTAATGGTCCTGAAATCATGCAGGGACAGACTACATAGTGTTAGATGAAGCTAAAAAAACTTGACATGATGAAAAAAAGCTGAACTGGAAACAAATAAACCGGATCCTATCATCATCATATGGCCTATTCATGCTGTATATGGAATATGGTCATTATGCTTGAATCATGAATAACTCCTAAACTAAAGTACTGTAAGAACTCCTGTTTATACCATTAGATAGAACACAAAAAACTGGACTTAATGAAAATTAACAGAACCAGACTCACATCAGTCAAACTTTATAATCAATGTACATTAGTATGGTTAAAAGTGTGGTTTTTAGACAATAAGTAGACTTTTTAAGCTTCAATAACTAATGGTCCTGAAATCATGCAGAGACAGACTACATAGTGTTAGATGAAGCTAAAAAAACTGGACATGATGGAAAAAAGCTGAACTGGAAACAAACAAACCAGATCTTATCATCATCATATTATCCATTCAAGCCATATATGGCATATAGGCATCACAATTGAATCATGAATAACTCTTAAACTAAGTTTCTGTAAGAATTCTTGATTATACCATTAGATAGAGCACAAAAAACAGCACATAATGAAAACTAACAAAACAAGACTAACATCAGTCAAACTTTATAATCAAGGTACACTAGTATGGTCAAAAGTGTGGTTTTTAGACAATAAGTAGATGTTTTAAGCTTCAATAACTAATGGTCCTGAAATCATGCAGAGACAAACTACATAGTGTTAGATAAGGCTAAAAAAACTGGACATGATGAAAAAAAGCTGAACTGGAAACAAACAAACCAGATCTTATCATCATCATATTCTCCATTCAAGCCATATATGGCATATGGGCATCACAATTGAATCATGAATAACTCTTAAACTAGGTTTCTGTAAGAACTCTTGATTATACCATTAGATAAAGCACAAAAAACAGCACATAATGAAAACTAACAAAACAAGACTCACATCAGTCAAACTTTATAATCAAGGTACATTAGTATGGTCAAAAGTGTGGTTTTCAGACAATAAGTAGACTTTTTAAGCTTCAATAACTAATGGTACTGAAATCATGCAGAGACAGACTACATAGTGTTAGATGAAGCTAAAAAAACTGGACATGATGAAAAAAAGCTGAACTGGAAACAAATGAACCGGATCCTATCATCATCATATGGCCTATTCAAGCTGTATATGGAATATGGTCATTATGCTTGAATCATGAATAACTCCTAAACTAAAGTACTGTAAGAACTCCTGTTTATACCATTAGATAGAACACAAAAAACTGGACATAATGAAAATTAACAAAACCAGACTCACATCAGTCAAACTTTATAATCAATGTACATTAGTATGGTCAAAAGTGTGGTTTTTAGACAATAAGTAGACTTTTTAAGCTTCAATAACTAATGGTCCTGAAATCATGCAGAGACAGACTACATAGTGTTAGATGGAGCTAAAAAAACTGGACATGATGGAAAAAAGCTGAACTGGAAACAAACAAACCAGATCTTATCATCATCATATTATCCATTCAAGCCATATATGGCATATAGGCATCACAATTGAATCATGAATAACTCTTAAACTAGGTTTCTCTAAGAATTCTTGATTATACCATTAGATAGAGCACAAAAAACAGCACATAATGAAAACTAACAAAACAACACTAACATCAGTCAAACGTTATAATTAAGGTACACTAGTATGGTCAAAAGTGTGGTTAGTATGGTCAAAAGTGTGGTCAAAAAGCTAAACTGGAAACAAACAAACCAGATCTTATCATCATCATATTATCTATTCAAGCCATATATGGCATATGGGCATCACAATTGAATCATGAATCACTCTTGAACTAGGTTTCTGTAAGAACTCTTGATTATACCATTAGATAGAGCACAAAAAACAGCACATAATGAGAACTAACAAAACAAGACTCACATCAGTCAAACTTTATAATCAAGGTACATTAGTATGGTCAAAAGTGTGGTTTTTAGACAACAAGTAGACTTTTTAACTTGACAGACTACATACCGTTAGATGAAGTCAAAAAAACTGGAGATGATGAAAAAAAGCTGAACTGGAAACAAGCAAACCAGATCCTATCATCATCATACAGCCTATTCAAGCTGTATATGGAATATGGTTATTATGCTTGAATCATGAATAACTCGTAAACAAAAGTACTGTAAGAACTCCTGTTTATACAATTAGATAAAGCACAAAAAACTGGACATAATGAAAATTAACAAAACCAGACTCACATCAGTCAAACTTTATAATCAATGTACATTAGTGTGGTCAAAAGTGTGGTTTTTAGACAATAAGTAGACTTTTTAACCTTCAATAACTAATGGTCCTGAAATCATGCAGAGACAAACTACATAGTGTTAGATAAGGCTAAAAAAACTGGACATGATGAAAAAAAGCTAAACTGGAAACAAACAAACCAGATCTTATCATCATCATATTATCCATTCAAGCCATATATGGCATATGGGCATCACAATTGAATCATGAATCACTCTTGAACTGGGTTTCTGTAAGAATTCTTGATTATACCATTAGATAAAGCACAAAAAACAGCACATAATGAAAACTAACAAAACAAGACTCACATCAGTCAAACTTTATAATCAAGGTACATTAGTAGGGTCAAAAGTGTGGTTTTCAGACAATAAGTAGACTTTTTAAGCTTCAATAACTAATGGTCCTGAAATCATGCAGAGACAGACTACATAGTGTTAGATGAAGCTAAAAAAACTGGACATGATGAAAAAAAGCTGAACTGGAAACAAATAAACCGGATCCTATCATCATCATATGGCCTATTCAAGCTGTATATGGAATATGGTCATTATGCTTGAAAATGAATAACTCCTAAACTAAAGTACTGTAAGAACTCTCGTTTATACCATTAGATAGAACACAAAAAACTGGACTTAATGAAAATTAACAAAACCAGACTCACATCAGTCAAACTTTATAATCAATGTACATTAGTATGGTCAAAAGTGTGGTTTTTAGACAATAAGTAGACTTTTTAAGCATCAATAACTAATGGTCCTGAAATCATGCGGAGAAAAATCACATAGTGTTAGATAAGGCTAAAAAAACTGGACATGATGAAAAAAGCTGAACTGGAAACAAATAAACGGGATCCTATCATCATCATATGGCCTATTCAAGCTGTATATGGAATATGGTCATTATGCTTGAATAATGAATAACTCTTAAACTAGGTTTCTGTAAGAACTCTTGATTATACCATTAGATAGAGCACAAAAAACAGCACATAATGAGAACTAACAAAACAAGACTCACATCAGTCATATAATCAAGGTACTTTAGCATGGTCAAAAGTGTGGTTTTTAGACAACAAGTAGACTTTTTAACCTTCAAAAATTAATGGTCCTGAAATCATGTGGAGACAGGCTACATATTGTTAGATGAAGTCAAAAAAACTGGACATAATGAAAATTAACGAAACCACACTCACATCAGTCAAACTTTATAATCAAGGTACATTAGAATGATCAAAAGTGTGGTTTTTAGACAATAAGTAGACTTTTTAGGCTTCAATAACTAATGGTCCTGAAATCATGCGGAGAAAAATTACATAGTGTTAGATAAGGCTAAAAAAACTGGACATGATGAAAAAAAGCTGAACTGGAAACAAACAAACCAGATCTTATCATCATCATATTATCCATTCAAGCCACATATGGCATATGGGCATCACGATTGAATCATGAATAACTCTTAAACTAGGTTTCTGTAAGAACTCTTGATTATACCATTAGATAATGCACAAAAAACAGCACATAATGAAAACTAACAAAACAAGACTCACATCAGTCAAACTTTATAATCAAGGTACATTAGAATGATCAAAAGTGTGGTTTTTAGACAACAAGTAGACTTTTTGACCTTCAAAAATTAATGGTCCTGAAATCATGCCGAGACAAACTACATAGCGTTAGATAAGGCTAAAAAAACTGGACATGATGAAAAAAAGCTAAACTGGAAATAAACAAACCAGATCTTATCATCATCATATTATCCATTCAAGCCACATATGGCATATGGGCATCACAATTGAATCATGAATAACTCTTAGACTAGGTTTCTGTAAGAACTCTTGATTATACCATTAGATAGAGCACAAAAAACAGCACATAATGAAAACTAACAAAACAAGACTCACATCAGTCAAACTTTATAATCAAGGTACATTAGTATGGTCAAAAGTATGGTTTTTAGACAATAAGTAGACTTTTTAAGCTTCAATAACTAATGGTCCTGAAATCATGCAGAGACAGACTACATAGTGTTAGATGAAGCTAAAAAAACTGAACATGATGAAAAAAAGCTGAACTGGAAACAAGCAAACCAGATCCTATCATCATCATATGGCCTATTCAAGCTGTATATGGAATATGGTCATTATGCTTGAATCATGGATAACTCCTAAACTAAAGTACTGTAAGAACTCCTGTTTATACCATTAGATAGAACACAAAAAACTGGACATAATGAAAATTAACAAAACCAGACTCACATCAGTCAAACTTTATAATCAATGTACATTAGTATGGTCAAAAGTGTGGTTTTTAGACAATAAGTAGACTTTTTAAGCTCCAATAACTAATGGTCCTGAAATCATGCAGAGACAGACTACATAGTGTTAAATGAAGCTAAAACTGGACATGATGGAAAAAAGCTGAACTGGAAACAAACAAACCAGATCTTATCATCATCATATTATCCATTCAAGCCATATATGGCATATGGGCATCACAATTGAATCATGAATATCTCTTAAACTAGGTTTCTGTAAGTATTCTTGATTATACCATTAGATAATGCACAAAAAACAGCACATAATGAAAACTAACAAAACAAGACTCACATCAGTCAAACTTTATAATCAAGGTACATTAGTATGGTCAAAAGTGTGGTTTTTAGACAATAAGTAGACTTTTTAAGCTTCAATAACTAATGGTCCTGAAATCATACAGAGACAGACTACATAGTGTTAAATGAAGCTAAAAAAACTGGACATGATGAAAAAAAGCTGAACTGGAAACAAACAAACCAGATCTTATCATCATCATATTATCCATTCAAGCCACATATGGCATATGGGCATCACGATTGAATCATTAATAACTCTTAAACTAGGTTTCTGTAAGAACTCTTGATTATACCATTAGATAGAGCACAAAAAACAGCACATAAAGAAAATTAACAAAACGAGACTCACATCAGTCAAACTTTATAATCAATGTACATTGATATGGTCAAAAGTGTGGTTTTTAGACAATAAGTAGACTTTTTAAGCTTCAATAACTAATGGTCCTGAAATCATGCAGAGACAGACTACATAGTGTTAGATGAAGCTAAAACTGGACATGATGGAAAAAAGCTGAACTGGAAACAAACAAACCAGATCTTATCATCATCATATTATCCATTCAAGCCATATATGGCATATGGGCATCACAATTGAATCATTAATAACTCTTAAACTAGGTTTCTGTAAGAACTCTCGATTATACCATTAGATAATGCACAAAAAACAGCACATAATGAAAATTAACAAAACGAGACTCACATCAGTCAAACTTTATAATCAATGTACATTGATATGGTCAAAAGTGTGGTTTTTAGACAATAAGTAGACTTTTTAAGCTTCAATAACTAATGGTCCTGAAATCATGCAGAGACAGACTACATAGTGTTAGATGAAGCTAAAACTGGACATGATGGAAAAAAGCTGAACTGGAAACAAACAAACCAGATCTTATCATCATCATATTATCCATTCAAGCCATATATGGCATATGGGCATCACAATTGAATCATGAATATCTCTTAAACTAGGTTTCTGTAAGAATTCTTGATTATACCATTAGATAGAGCACAAAAAACAGCACATAATGAAAACTAACAAAACAAGACTCACATCAATCAAACTTTATAATCAAGGTACATTGATATGGTCAAAAGTGTGGTTTTTAGACAATAAGTAGACTTTTTAAGCTTCAATAACTAATGGTCCTGAAATCATGCAGAGACAGACTACATAGTGTTAGATGAGGCTAAAACTGGACATGATGGAAAAAAGCTGAACTGGAAACAAACAAACCAGATCTTATCATCATCATATTATCCATTCAAGCCACATATGGCATATGAGCATCACGATTGAATCATGAATATCTCTTAAACTAGGTTTCTGTAAGTATTCTTGATTATACCATTAGATAGAGCACAAAAAACAGCACATAATGAAAACTAACAAAACAAGACTCACATCAGTCAAACTTTATAATCAAGGTACATTAGTATGGTCAAAAGTATGGTTTTTAGACAATAAGTAGACTTTTTAAGCTCCAATAACTAATGGTCCTGAAATCATGCAGAGACAGACTACATAGTGTTAAATGAAGCTAAAACTGGACATGATGGAAAAAAGCTGAACTGGAAACAAACAAACCAGATCTTATCATCATCATATTATCCATTCAAGCCATATATGGCATATGGGCATCACAATTGAATCATTAATAACTCTTAAACTAGGTTTCTGTAAGAACTCTTGATTATACCATTAGATAATGCACAAAAAACAGCACATAATGAAAATTGACAAAACGAGACTCACATCAGTCAAACTTTATAATCAATGTACATTGATATGGTCAAAAGTGTGGTTTTTAGACAATAAGTAGACTTTTTAAGCTTCAATAACTAATGGTCCTGAAATCATGCAGAGACAGACTACATAGTGTTAGATGAAGCTAAAACTGGACATGATGGAAAAAAGCTGAACTGGAAACAAACAAACCAGATCTTATCATCATCATATTATCCATTCAAGCCATATATGGCATATGGGCATCACAATTGAATCATGAATATCTCTTAAACTAGGTTTCTGTAAGAATTCTTGATTATACCATTAGATAGAGCACAAAAAACAGCACATAATGAAAACTAACAAAACAAGACTCACATCAATCAAACTTTATAATCAAGGTACATTAGTATGGTCAAAAGTATGGTTTTTAGACAATAAGTAGACTTTTTAAGCTTCAATAACTAATGGTCCTGAAATCATACAGAGACAGACTACATAGTGTTAAATGAAGCTAAAAAAACTGGCCATGATGAAAAAAAGCTGAACTGGAAACAAACAAACCAGATCTTATCATCATCATATTATCCATTCAGGCCAATGGCATATGGGCATCACAATTGAATCATGAATAACTCTTGAACTAGGTTTCTGTAAGAATTCTTGATTATACCATTAGATAGAGCACAAAAAACAGCACATAATGAAAACTAACAAAACAAGACTCACATCAGTCAAACTTTATAATCAAGGTACATTAGTATGGTCAAAAGTATGGTTTTTAGACAATAAGTAGACTTTTTGAGCTTCAATAACTAATGGTCCTGAAATCATGCAGAGACAGACTACATAGTGTTAGATGAAGCTAAAAAAAATG